>JBBPCS010072220.1:0-16433 GCA_037974645.1 Hollardia meadi
AGAAAGAAAGAAAGAAAGAAAGAAAGAAAGAAAGAAAGAAATAAAGAAAGAAAGAAAGAAAGAAAGAAAGAAAGAAAACTAGCTAGCCTGATCTCATCTGGCAAGTCATTCCAGAGTTGTGGGCCCCAGATGGAAAATCCTGATTTATTCTCCACCTAACCACAAAAAAGGAACAATGACAGGATCTGAAGCAAAATTCAGCTAACAGTGGGTTAAAAGGTCAGTAGTTGGGATGACCTATAAAAATGATTAAAATACAGATTCAAGTCAACTCTGCAACCAGTGTTGAGATGCTAAAATTGTGGTTTTATGCATTCCCCTACTGGATCTTAAAAGAAATTCAGCTACAGCAAGTAAATAAAACTTAAGGGAAGAACATTTTGCATCACTACAGGAAACAAGACTTAAGTACTTTAACAATTGCAACACAGAAGAGAATAAGAGTGAAGCTAATCTAAAACAATGCCACAGTTGCCAAGTCACTGTTTCAGATGCTAAAAATTAAGCATTTTGTGTGCAGTTTCTGTGCTGACCAACTCTGGAATGGAATTTTTTGACAAAGACCATTGCCATTTATGAAGTCAAACACCCGCTTCACAACTGAATTTCCTAAAACACTAGCCAGAGAGGTTTAAAGCGTGCCTGCATGCGCTTGCTAACTTGCAAACCACCCACATCTAAACTCAAACACAGTCACAGGAACAGCACCACAGGTGTGTTGTTATAACAAACATAACCCATGGCTTCAAGTAGCACTAACTGCTCATTGTCTTTCAAAGTCCAAAATCAGTGACCATCTGCATTATGCACATACATTATATACATAATATCAGTGGCTAACCACATATATAATCAAACTTTAAAGGTTACATTGAGCCTCTCTCGCCCATTCATGGTTTAGGTAAGATAGAAGTTTTGGTAAGATAAGATTCTTACTAGTGGGAAGACTCTCTCCATTGCGCTCAGGACTGCATGCAATGTTAACATCTTCATGGTGTGAGCAGTCATGATGGAGCCACTCCCTCCTGTTGCACAGCAACAAACTAGGCTCTTTTCCCGTGCAGCTCACATCATCCAAAAGAATGGGACCTGACCCCACTCCGAAGCGCGGGACTGGGGTGATGTCTAGTCCTTCCGAAAGGAGAGTCTCACCTAATCTAAAAGGTAGAGATGCACTCAGACATTTTTTTAATTAATAATAAATAATGAGAGTGGATGTGCATGTGCATGTGCCTGTCTGGGAGCGTGAATACTTCACATTACCTGTAACCGAGTTGTCGGCACACCACCAGAGTGTTGGAGTCTGTCCAGCCGTCGTCACACACTGTCCCCCACTGACCACGGTAGAAAACTTCTAAACGTCCTTCATGGCTGACTGCACCCCCTACCAACCTAACAGTACCATCTAGAGAGACATAAAACAACGGACATTCATATTTAAAAAAAAATTAGATATTTTCTTATGGCCTTGCATGTTTTAAACTATTGTTATTTATTACAATATAGCAACAACAATGCCGCAAATTCCACTGAATTATTTCAGAAAAGACGCTGCTAATGCACGAATTTTTTGGCTGCAATCATAACAAAAAAGCTCCGGGAGATCCCGTTCGGACTGAATAGCCAGTATCTGCCAGGGATCAATCTTTAAGACTTCTGCCTTCAACACACCAGACCCTTACTCCTCTCTTTGTGTGAGGTAAATCCACACAGAATCTTTCCCACATTGTTTGTTCAGGCCAAGAAATGGTTAGCCTCCATATTTCCAGATCTGGCTACCATGCGCTCTCCTAAAAGCTCCCCTCCAATGCCTCACTGGCTCTATAGGGAGCTCATGTGGGAAAGTAGGTTTTCGCCTTGGACCCCCAAATCTTTCATTTGTTTTTGTTTTTCTCCTGAAACCAATTTGCCATTTTTCAAAAACATTTTGACTTGTCATAGCACACCTGTGCATTTCCTGCTAACATTAACAATTCCTCTATTTAATTTAGGCATTCCAGCAACCCAGTGTGCACAAGGCCACGGTCAAAGCACTGCAAAATGTAAATAGACTGCATACTACCATTATTAATGTTATCAGTTACACCTGTGTTGGACAAATGTCTGCCATGTAAAGGGTGTATTGTCTCCAGCAATAAAGTGTTGGGGGTCATGATTACATGGAAACCCATTTGCCATGATAAGCTGGGAATTCCTGGAGCAGCATGAATGAATGAATGAATGAATGGTCTTTATTGTCATTATACTCAGGTACAATCAAATTTCTCATTGCTTTTCTCTATATAAAACAGATAACTACTAGTAGTACCAGAAAGCAGCAGCAACAGCAGAAATATTAAAAAAAATAACAAAAAATTTGAATGACACATTTACACAGTTAATTGTTGGAGATCATAATAAATACACGCTAAGTCTCTGTATTTATAAATTGTCTTTGTGAATATTGTGGAATGCTAATGCTGAAGCAGGTGTTGTTCTACCTGTAAGTGGGCTGCAGGACACTCCTGCATCCTCAGAATGAAGACAGTTGTGTTCCCCCCAGGCACTTTTTGGACACTGCTCCAGAGTAAGTTCATTGCCTGTGCAACGCACCTCGTCCAGCCACACGCGGTTTGAGCCCTTGCCAAAATGCGCCTTGTCCCATGCTCTCGCCACACCACTACAAAGAAACGCGAGGGCACAGAAGAGTCGAGGCTTTAGTTTGCAGTAATTCGAAGACAATCGAAAACAGATGTACTGACTGGCCATGATTTACAATCAGTCAGGTATAGAATGTTGTATTTGTTTAATCTTTTTGTTCAAACTGGAAAATTAATGCATTTCAGATCAATTTGGAGAAATTGCATGCCACACACATGCATACATAAACATTGCAACACCACAGTGGCATAAACAAAAATTGCCCACAGGAACATGTGCGGAGAGTGTAGTGTTGCTAAGTATGCATATCTCTGTGGTACTTGAATTCGTGCAGGAACAATGAGCCTGATTCATTATCTAACCCCCAGATGTTCTTTACTGCTCGCTCCTCTCACTGTGTGTCCGACTGGAAAGAATACTTCTCATACTTTTGGAGACAGAGGGAGAAACAGACGGCTGGACACCCACATTAACTCATCTCAGCTTCCAACTGCATCTTTCTGTCACACCTTTTCATCACTTTCTCATAATCGCAATGTTTAATCCTTTATGCTAATTATTGTCTGGAATGAATGCACATATTAACATTAATAAATAAATAAATATGCGTGTGTTGTGTGTTGATGTTTGTGTGGGTGACCCTTCACCTCAGCCCCAGCTGTCGACACACCACCTCTGCATCACTGTCGTCCCATTGGTCGTCACATATGGAACCCCACTGCCCTGCATGGAAGACCTCGACTGTGCCTTCTGTCTGCGATCGACCTCCCACAAGCCGTAAAGGGAGCGCCACAACTGCTGCAACGCACACAAGCGCAAATACACACATTCACAAATTAGTTAAGTAAGGATCTATGCGGGCTGATACAAAATTCAGGGACTTATTTCATTTTAAAATATATATTGAGGATAACTGTAAAACTGAGCATGGATTGAAGAATTGCGGAGGCTTTGTAAAGTCTTCAGATTTCATTATATTCATCTATAACAGACCTCTGATTCCCCATGAGGAGTGCCTATACCTTGTTGCTGGTTGCAGGTGATGGCTGCAACCAGAGAACACTCCCCTCCATTCCAGGTGGTCTTAGGACACTGAAGCAGGTCTGGCTCCTCTCCCTGGCAATGAACCGCCCTCCAATGGAGTTTGGCCGTCCCCGGACGAAACAGGGGAACTGCCCGTGCACGACCTGAGATCCTGAAAGGGGATCAATGACCAAACTTCCTTATGTAAAACAGCCATTTTAGCCTGGTAGCAGTAACTTTGCACCAGTCGCATCAGTGCATCTGTATGTTCATGATCTGCCAATACGGCCAGCAGTTTTACACCCAACAGCTTTCAATAGCTGACCACATAAAAGTCATCACCAACGATCCCAGCTGACATGGGGCTGACATTTGCCCTCTTTCCTTTCCGCTGTGGACTTTCATTGACTCCTCTGTGGATATGCACACACAGGCATGTGTTCACGTCAGCATGCATGCCAGCGCGGGTTTTAGTGTCAACATGTGTGGTGAGCGCACAGAACGTCTCTGTTCTAAAGGGAAACTGGACGCTTTCTCAACTGACTACACCCCAGCTTATGAATGCTGCCGATATATGTGATCTGCCTACAGGCTTCCTTGAGACCTGGAACATCAGGGGCTCTTCTAAGCATGGAAACATCTCATAAGTCGAGACCCTGAGACAGAGTTGCACATGTGTATGTGTGTGAGAGAGACACAGAGACAAAGAGAGCTGGCAGCAAGGTAAATAGCAGTGCACTTAAGGTATTTAAATACCTCTAGGGAACGGGGGGTTGGAATGCAAGGGTCACACAAGAAAAGTACAAAGACTGTGGAGAGAGCGCATGTATGTGTAAGTGCGTTATGAAATTCTCTAACGTTCCCACCAAAATTCCGTCACACTGTTGTCATCTGTCAGATCTCTGAAGGAAGCCTCACATTGTGAGTTTATATGGCAGATGGTGATTGTACTTGCACCTGTGTCTGAATACGTATGTGAGAGGGAGCCAGAGAGCGCTAATGTCGTGCATGTCTGAGGCGCATGTGTGTGTGTGCATGTGTGCTCTCTCACCCCTTGCCCAGCTGTCTACAAGCCACTGCAGCGTCTTCGTCCCCCCATCCATCGCTACAGACAGACCCCCACACTCCTCCCAGGTAGACTTCCACCCTGCCATCTAGCTTGGAGCGGCCTCCTTGCAGACGGACAGAGCCTGGGATGGAAAGAAGGTTGGAGAAAATTATACATACAATAATACACATACAAAGTGGGAGATAAGAGACGATACAAAAGAGATCAAAGATGTGTCACGCCGCTTTAAAATGTATCAAGGAGTAGGGTATAAAGAAGAAAAAGAGATTAAAGGTGGCAGGATGGAAGGCAACTCAATCCAAGTGAATAAAGAAAAGAAAGAGGAAGGTTGTATTTGATTTGTAAAGATGACAGTAGAGGACATAAACCAGTGCACACTGAGCCAGTGAATCCGTCTACATCAAAAACGGCCATATTTAAAAGCTTTGATGTTGCTTCAGTGTATGACAAAGTTCCATGTGTGAGATATCACGTCTAGTCTACATGTCAACTAGTCTATAAACATAAAAAAGTGATATAGTGCTGTTAAAATAGTGCAAATAAGAAAGTAAAGCGACTATTCGTCCCTCTCATTCGTCTTTTTATTTCCACACTAAGTGACATATTTAGGTCTCCACACATTTTTTTTCTTTCTCTCCCAAGAATAAAAAAGTTTTTATGTTGGAATTGAGTGTTTCACAGATGTTTCGTGAAATGAAGCTCAACATAAAAGAGGAAGTTACAGTATGTGTTGTGCATGTTGTTTATTAGTTTATTAAGTAACCTAATTGCTTTGTGTGTCCCTATTTGATATATTTGGGTTATGGTGTCAAAAGAGAATGTAAGCAGTGCACGCTCACACTCCCACACACATATGCAGAGGTGAGTGCCGGCCTCTTACTGACATCAGTGATTACCTTTTAATTCACAAAAGGTAATCATGAACTCTAAAGATTCCAAATTTGGTGACCCCTCCTGAAGGCGTTTGATGGTCCAAAACTTTTTAATAACTGGATCAATACATGTCAATTCCATGTAGGACTATCAATTACCAGAAGATAATTTACCCATGCTGTGCCAACATACTCCAAGACTAAAAATACCACAGGCTGCTTGTCTTGTGCCAGATGGAAATCACACACAGTATTTTGCTTCACCATTGTCTCTCTTACTTCTCTACCTTTAATGGATCCAGAAATTTGGGGCACACTGTGTTCATTTTAGTGACACTAGTTCAAGCCTGTGCACTTGATACAAGTATTGATAATGTGACATTCCCCATGGCAAATAATTTTACTCTGAGAAGACAGATTTTGTTTAGCCTACTCATTTTACCCTCTACTGGTGATGCCTTGGACTGTGTTATTTCCAAACCCACCGTATTAGCAAATACCTGTGCACTCATTACAGCACAAATGTGCTTAGACTTGCCATCTGCATACACTGAAGTCGCACCTGGAATACTGAGTGTGGGCTTCCAGGGTTAAACACAATTGGAGGTAGAAAATTGTTAACGCAGTTGAACACCAACGCAAATAAAACACTGCACGTTTATTCGCTCTTCATTGGGCCAAATAAAATTGATTTCATAATGTAATATGTTACAAAGACTTGCAGTGGGGCTGTTGCTGTCTGCGTTGATTTTTAAATGATCAGTCGCTCCATATGTGGATTTCAGCCAGTTCACGCAGTTTCCGTCACATTTCTACAGATTTTATATCATGCATCCCTGACAAACAGCATACGGTCTGCAGGCCTGCGTGTTAAGCCTACCTTGTTTACAGTCACAGTACCCCCAGTCCACTCTGCCTCTGTGGTTCCTGAAAAAGCACCAGGGTCGGATCCTGCCGTCCGGGTTGCGACAGTGATTGTGCTCTCCTATTCCTTTGCCCGGGTAGCGCTCCTTGAAGCCGGCCACTTCGGTCCAGTTCATGCACCGGGTGCCGGACTCGGTGACGTCTATCGCTCCACGGTAGAACCCGTCTTTCCCGCGGCTCTGGACGCAGTCGGTGAACGGCAGGATGAATGAGGGGACGCTGCTGGAATAACAGAACCGGCTATTCGCGGCCAAAAGTGTGGCTGCGAGAGCAAGAAAGACCAAATTCATGTTAGGTCTCTGACTGTAGACAGCCGGAAAACGGTAGCTTTAATCGTCAGCTGAGGAGATTTTCAGTCAGCCTCATCGCCCAGCCGTGGGACGAGTGGGAGAAACGAGAAAGGAAAAACGATGCGGATCAATGAAACTCCTAATGGGCAGGCAGCCCCTGACGAAAATCCAATAACGTAGCCTACTTGCAGCCTAATTGTCGTTACATAGTTTATATGCTACAATTTAATTCGATTTGAAAATCAAAACAAGAAATTCGCTATTTAGAGCAAATGTAAAGGGAGTGGAGGGGAGCCCATCAAGTAAAGCTGTGATAATTAGGCTATATCCCAACATGGTAATCCATTTAGGGCTCCCAAAACTTGAGAAATTGTTTATTTTTTAATATGACCCCGACCAAATTTTATGAGGCTCAGCCGATTGGTCTTTCTGAAAAAAAAGTTAGTTTTGTTTAGGCCGATGTGATTTCTGAAGCTCGTTGTCATTTTGCGCAACGTCCACTTGACTACCCCACTTTTAACCTATATTCTTATGATACATCATAATCATCTTTGGATAAATTATATGTAAAAAAAAAAAAAAAAAATGTTATTATTGGCTCATATTAGGACAGATTTTCGCAGGATCTTCCATAGGAGCCACCTCAGTGAAGCATAACGGAGATTCTGCAGTTTGACGCAGAACAGTATAATGGATGATGAATGAGACATGAAACGGTCTACACTCGCTGTTCATGTCTCTCTCACGATGTTTGTATGACAGACAGACTAAAACACATTATGGTAGGCCTACTTTATGAGAAATGATTTACACTAGCCTATGTCTGAGTTTGTTTGTGTGTGTGTGTGAGAGAGAGAGAGAGAGAGAGAGAGAGAGAGAGAGAGAGAGAGAGAGAGAGAGAGAGAGAGAGAGAGAGAGAGAGAGATCGGCGCACAATGCATGCCGGTTAGATTTGTGTCCGACTTGATTCCGACTTGCTCTGACGTCATATATACGTAAGCAACGATCATCTCACGAGATCAAGGCGGCCACAGTTTTTGGAGCCGGGCGCCGCAGTTGCGCTCTACCGACTGCAAGACCCGGGGCATGATGGGAAACACCTGGCTGTCGCCTGATCAAGGAGCTGATTGGTTTAATAAGTTGTCTCGATAATATGATGTTTTAAAGAAACTACATGTTGTGTGGCTGATGGTGACGTTTGTAGTCAGTCAAACATTCTGTACAGATGTGAAGCCCTGGCAGTCTGAATATCTGACAGATCAGTCTTTTATTTCTTTCCTCTGTGTTTGTCTGTTCATGTTTTCAGTTTATTTATGTAGTTTTTGAGGGACAGGTTGCTCAGATGGTATAGCCTATATAAAACAGCAGAAAAGTGATATGATGCTGATTTAGTCTGAACAGGAAGTCACAGAAACACTCACATCCCATTTGATCTCATTCTGATTTACTAAAATGTTATATCAGGCCCATATATTAGTCTGTTTGCATGTCCAGTCGTTTTAATTATTACAGGGTGGCCTATTAAAATACTATACATACGATCTGGGAACTCTGTTCTTCATTCAACCTCCTTTTACATGAATTCTCAAGAAAATCAGCATCATATCAGTTTTCTGCTGTTTTATATACACCGATCAGCCACCACTTTGATTTAGTGATCAAAACCACTAAAAGTTGAAATGAATACCATTGACCATCTTGCAAATTCTGGATCCTGGCACTCATGTGGATGCCAATTGATACAATCCATCCACCCAAACATCCTTGCAGATCAAGCACACACCCCAATGGCATTGGGGCATTGACACTGGTCCCCCTGCAGGACAATGTGTGCTGCCACACCACAAAAACTGCTCAGGACCAGCCTGAGGAACATGACAAAGAGCTTAAGGCGTCCACCTGGCCTCAAAATTCCCCAGATCCAAACCTGATTGAGGTACATGGGATGTGCCTGAAAACTTACGATCCATGGAGTGCTGTTGGCATGAGGGGGTTTACTTTGAAAAAATGTTTGGGTGGGTTTTATGGCTCAAAGAACATCCACGTGCGTACCAGGACCCAGGGTTTTCCACTAGAACATTGTACTGCAGCCATGATCAATGTCATTCACTTCATCTGTCAGTGGTTTTAATGTTGTGGCTAATCGGTGTATGTCATCTGAGCAACCTCTCAAACTGTATAAATAAACTCAAAACATTATAGACAAACACAGAGGAAAGAAACAAAAGACAACAGCTTTTGACCTGTCAGATATTCAGACTGTCAGAACTTTACATCTGTATGGAATGTTAGGAATTCTCACATCTTTCCCAGAAGTTTGTGTGTTGATAAATACTTCAATAATTAAACCAGTCCAAAGGCTACAATAGACTACAGAATGGAGTTTCTAATATGAATGTATTTAGTTTTTCTGACTACAAATGTCACCATCAGCCACACAACATGTATTCTGTTGACAAACCTCCAAATCAGACAAATTAAATCAAAATCTCTCCAATTTAACATATATGTGTCTATAACATTAAAATAATTAATTATGTGCTGTCATCTGTTATTGCGGCTTCTGTCATCTGTAAATGAGCTGTCCTCTGTCTGTGCTCTCTCAGCGGCTCAGCTGATGTGACGTATCTTGGAGTAATGTAATAAACAAATGTAAATAAATAACTTTGAGGTATATAATAGATGTAACTAGCTAACAGTTGTATAACAGCAGTACAAAATTGTATTTGAACTTGCAGTTTGTGGTCCTAATGTGTATTAAAATGCTAGAACTAGCTATTCAACCAGCTATATGGTGTGTGTTTATGCATAATTACTCATTTGATTACCCTTTTTCCCCTCTATCTTATTTCACTCTTCATTGATTAATAGGGTACCCACCCTTAAAATGACAACTCATCTCATTTTGTTGACACAGGGCGCAGGCCCAAAACCTTCATTAGAGATGGTGGTGAATGTGTGCTTCTATGCATTTGTTTTAAGCGCATGCATGTGCATGCCTGTTTGTGGTTATGACTTTGCCGTCTTCTGTGGTTCAGGCTTGGCTGGCATCCTAAACTTTGAGAGCTAAACAGATCTGAATGTGAATGAAAGAGTAAATATTTACCTGACTGTAAACTGTGTGATTATTCTTAGAAAATTATTCAGGAGTGCAAATAAATAAAAGTGTGGTGCTGACCCACTGTCAGTAGGGGGTGACAAGGATCCAGAATGATCCTGCCAATGTGCAGATGTGAGGACTTGTTGATGACAAAATCAAATGTACTGTTCTCTCATGATAAGACCACTTGAGGACAAAGGGGAGGGAAGAGTTTAAGTGTTAAAGTGCAAGAGCAATCCCCTCGACAAATGAAGACACTCAGGCTCCTAAAGAGATCATGCAGGATAGCAGAACAATAATTCTGCTAATGAGCATAATCGTTGCACTTCATTCAACACTATCAATAACCTCATCAGTGCACCACAGAAAAATGAAACCACCTCGTCTCCAGCAGAGTGTGAAAACTTCCTTATTTTCTTAATTAATAAGATAACATTAGAGCACATGTAATTCATGCAACATCTGTGGATATCCTTGGCCCTTCCTTAGAATTCTCATACCACTACGGGACTTTCTCAACCCTCGCCCCACTAAACTTTTGAAAGGGATAATGGACGCAGTCACACCTCATTTGCTCAAAACATTTTTTCTTTGGATGTGTGCTTCACCTCTTTAAGGTGGCATGTGTTCAGCCTGTTTTGAAAGGGCTGACATTCAAAACTTGGCCAATTTCCAAGTTGTAATTTATTTCAAAACAACTAAAGTAAATAATAAGAGGCACTAAGGACGAATAACATCTTTGAGCGGTTTTCAAAAGCCATGTAGTATGGACATAGCTGTCTGTTTGACAAATGGCTTACTGGATTAGTTACTGGATTAATACTATTCTAAAGTAAAAGTACTAATACTAAATTGGGAAAATACTCCACTATAATTAAAGGTCCTGCATTCAAAACCTTACTTAAGTAAAAGTATGTAAGTATTATCAGCAAAATGACTTAAAGTACTTAAAGTATCAAAAGTAATAGTACTCATTGTGAAGTAATAAGGTCCCTGTCAGTATTTTACTATTATATATGATGTTTTTTTTTATTAATATTACCACTGCATTTATGTGAATGTTGCATTTTACTTCTGTAGTTGTTTATGGTTGGTAAATTATACTTTAATGTATATACTGTTGTTTAATCTAAAGCAATGCATCATATTCTATAAGATCATCATATGTTTGTAGCGTTGTTGGCCTGTGACAACCATGTATCTCCTAAAATGTTTACTTTTCATGAGCTCAGAAAAACACCCATGTTTTCAGCTTTGTGACTTTTATTTGATTTTTACTTTGTGACAGCTTTTATTTAGCTTAAGAAATAGAATGATTTTCTCAACCCAGGAGGGAACATTGAATCCTTCAGTTTATCACAGACTTCAAAATCAAAACATCTGGAGGTACATGGTTTTCACCGGAGAGAATAGAGATTTTAAAAAATGTATGTTGAAAAGTAACTAATCTGTGAGAAAAGTGTAGTAGAGTAATAAGTAGAATATTTCCCTCTGAGATGAAGTGGAGTATACGTATAAAGTAGCATAAAAAGGAAATGATTGAGTAAAGTACAAGTATTCAGATTTGTACTTATGTACAGCACTTCCGTAAATGTACTTTGTTACATTCCACCAAGGGGATTTGTGTTTGCACAGCAGAGGCATCAGCTCAATGAAAGCTGATTGGCTGTTTTGTTCTGTTCATGCACTCTCTGCCTGCTGTTGAGAATGCATGGAAGATGTTCACCAGGCAGCGGTGGGGCACCAAAGTTTTGGAATGTCACTCATCTTCTTCCTTTCATACTTCAGTCTGCATATTCCTTTGAAGTAATCCTTTGGCTGTAGGCCTACCTAGTGTTGCTTAAGTTACCTTGTAAACAGGTAAATGGCCACAAGAAACAGGAAAGAAGCCATCTGTCCTTACCTATTACCAGTCCAGTTAAAATGTTAAAATTAAATTTTGGATATTAGTCTACTGACTTTAGTGTCTCATCTGGAACCAAATGAGGTTGACTTTCTGTTCTTCAGTAAAATGTCCCAACAACTGCTGTATGCTGCATGCAGGATTTTTTTTTAAATGTCGTTTTGAGAGAGGTGGTTGGTATCAGTTGGCGGTGAAATTCACTACATAATAAATTTATATTGTTGAAAGATTGCACTGCTATGCCTTAGAAAGAGTTCTAAGCAGGCCTCCTCGAATATTTAGAGAGTTCAAATGGTAATTAGTCAGTGGAAGTGTAATAGCTCAATATTATGTAACAGGAAATTAAATTATAAAAAAGCTTATTAGACGTACTGGAGATTTGCAATTTCTAACAGTAATTATGGGATTTATTTTTGTATTATTTGCTGTTTGATGTGAAATACAAAGTCTGGTGTAGAGGATTTATATGTATCAGAATAGTTTCAATAAATTTCAATACATTCCTTAAAAACGAAATTAGGAGGTTCACAATTCAATTTACATTTACAAACATGGTCAAAAATAGAGAAATAATAAAATGTATTTCAGAAAAAAACATTAAATATGTTAGGAGATGATGCTGTATGGATCTGCTGTACAATTAGATAAACTGGACTATAGCATAGTGCTTTTATATTATCCAAATTAAAATGGATAGAAGAGGGTGATAAAATTAAGCATTTTATTAAAGTATTTTTATATAAAAAGAAAGGATAATTCCTTAGCTAAAAAAAAATTAGAGAACTCTAGAAAACAGGATAACACTGTGATTTCAAAATAAATATTTTTTTAAAAATTATTTTATACTGTGATGTAAATCTACAGCAACTTTCATGAAAAGCTATCTGGAACATGTATTTTTCATATAATGATTGAATTGTACTCAATAAACACAGAAATCAACTATATATTATTATTATTTTTTTCAAAACCTCAATAATCCTACCACAGATCATATACAGAAAAAGAATACATTTGCTGTCAATGTTTTGCATGAACTTTTGATGTTTTAGAATTGCAAGATAATTTTGAACAGGCATATTTGCAGTAACCTTACTTTACTGACAGGACCATTTTCGCGCATGTGCAGAACACGGTCGGGCAGCCGGGAGTGATCGGGTACTGATATGGCGTACACCGAAATTTGTCCCGGTAGGCGGAGTCAGCACTCGAAAACTGCTCAGGTCGTCACTTTACCCGGTTCAACTAGGCTGCCAAGACCGTCGTGGATGCAAAATCTGCCTTAGTATACACGATTAAGACAACAACTACTAAGCCGTCGCCACTGGGTGTCTTTAACATTTAGTTTTAGCGGCTAACTCCACCTCTAAATCGAGCCCAAACGCCTAGGTGTCCATAACGAGTACACCTATTATTATTATTTTTTTTTTAAAGCGGGTATTACACAGTTTGTAGGCTAACTTTCCCGCTGTAGCCATAGCTACAGCTAGCTAAACACATTTATACTGCATGGATGTAGTGTTAACAACAACCAAGGGTATTTACTAGTCAGGTGGGAAACATTACAAGGGAAGAAATGAACAATCGACTGCAAGAGATCCGCGAGCGACAAAAACTTAGGCGGCAGCTTCTTGCTCAACAGGCAAGTGGACAGTGAGCCCCTGTTGTTGTTAGCAAGTAGCTAATTTAACAACTCAAGTTGTTCATCTCAGTCAGTCAACTAACTATGTCTTAAATAAATTGATAAAAACTGTATGGAAAATTGCATTTTCGACTGTATGGTGTACTAGAACAGAGTTCTGTTCTGTCGCACAAATGCACCCACGAGTGATAACTTAAGCTAGCTGACAGATCTCCGTCAAACATTTACATTGGAGTCAAGGCCAAACTGTAAAATAAACGAAAGACATAACTTAAACATTTTCAAGCTATTATAGTGTGTGTATAAAAGATGTAAAGATGTGACAGTAACGTAACAGCAGTACAAAATACTGACAGACAATACACTGGAATACGTGGCCAATATATGCATTTAATTTAATACCAGAATTTTTAAAATATGTGAGTACTTTCTCATTCTTTTTTTATCCATAGTTGGGAGCTGAAAGTGCAGACAGTATTGGAGCTGTCCTAAACAGTAAAGATGAACTAAGAGAGATAGAGGAGACAAGAGAAACATGCAGGTAAGATATAGTTCAATCCTTAAGATTATGTAAAAGGCTGTGCTGTTGGAAGCAGAAAAGTAAGAGAATTTGATATGCACAATGTCAGCACAAATACACATGATGTAATAGCATGTGGAAAAAATCCCTTGCAATTGGAGTAGTTGCCATTCCGAGCCTTTTTGATTTTTTGGTGCCATTTGGACCCTGTATTTGTGCACATATTGAGCATATTAATCTCACTTTTCTACATCGGATAGCCTCCCCTCATCTCTACTTTAACCTATTTGTGTAAATGTGTCCATGTTGCTTGCCAGTTTTGTTTTGTCGTTTTGAGTGCCAAAATGTTGATTTTTGTACCTCAGTGAGACAGTGAATCTGGGAATGTATTTCGGAAGTTTGCGTTTTGCAGGTCTTCATTTGATAGTTCAGTCGCACTTTCCAAAAGGAAGGCTCAGACAGAGGGAGAGGACACGGAGGAAGATGTGGAAGAACAAAAGGTGAGTGTAATCATGTGTTGGTGAGCATGATGTATCTACATGGGTTAAAGAAGCCTTCAATCCAATTATATGTAATGATAATTATAATAAACCCATTTATTTACTTTTCTAAATAAATATTACAGTGATTTATAACATAAAACCAAAATCAACATGAGAAAACAAATGCAAATGAAAACAAACGGCATATTATGGGTAGAATGAGAGAGCAGACAACTAAAATCAGGACAAGTGGTTCAGTAAGTATGTGTGGGGGAGTATTTTAAATGATTACACAGGCTGATCAAACTGTGCCTTGTCTGTTCCTCAGGGCACTGGGGAAAAACAGGTGTTGTCCCTCCTGGCCATTTGTTTGACAATGCGAGGGCCACTGCCTGAGCTTCTCAGGATGGTTTTCCTCTCCTATTAAAGTAGTCTTAATAGTAAAGCTATGTATCATTCTTAATTATTAGTTCCAGAGACTTGTCAAATGACACAATGAAGCTATTGTGTCTGTGACAGCCCCTTCGGCAGCTCATTCTGTCGTATCTGGGTCTGGGTAGTGCTGGAGGTTTGACTTTGTTTCGGTCGCTGCTCTGCGGGGCTTGAATGCATGTCCCATACTACATTTGTTGTACCTCATTCCTCTCCTTCAGGGAACAGAAGTTATAGTCATAACATTTTGTGTGCGCTTATGTGTGTGTCTTAGGATGAGGTGGAAATACAGCAGCCAGATGAAAGCAACCCATATGAGGAGGTGTACAAGGACTCAAGTACATTCCTTAAGGTTGGAAAACTTGCTGTGTCTGTCTTTTACACTCTCTATCTCTTTTTCTCAATTTTATCTCTCCATCTTGTCTCACTAATAATGTTTTTAAATTTTTTTTAAAGGTGCCTTGTGTACTTTTTAGCACCATCTAGCTGAGGTTTCAGGTTGCACCCAACCGAATACGCCCGTGAACCAACCACGCACATGCTCACACTCATGAGCGAGCATTCTGGCCATCAGGCAAAACAGACACGACGTAGCCTACAGGAGACTGGTCGGCCACTGTGTTGTTTTCCTGCACCGTTATGTTGTAATATTGTGTATTGTCACGTATTTGAGTCGTGGGTCACTACCGCGACTGAGAGACCGGCGAGTAAGCTGTGTACCCGGTCGGTATAATGACAATAAATCTGAATTGAATGTTACGAAGCAACCAATGCCAGATCCATGCTAATCTACCTGGCTAACTGCCCCTGCCTTGCATAACTACTGGCTTGTAGAACCAAATCATTCCACCTCTGCTTTGTACCATTACCAGTAATCATTTCTTGCAGGCTAATAAACACTTTGACATAATATAAATGTTGGTATCGGATGAGGTTAGCTGGTGAAGTAATTTGGCAAACTATACAACCAAGATGTCCACTCACTCAGATAGCAGTTTACACAGGATATGTTAGTGAGCAAGCAAGCCTAAGGTTACCAAACTAGCTGGCCATTGACCAAGGTTTCGTGGATCTGGCATTGGTTACTTCATAATGTTGGTCGATCCATTAGTAAACGGCCAGCAATGCCCGTAAGTTAGGATGAATTAGCAGACATTATGCACAATGGATTTTTGCAGAAAATCTGACCCGAATGCTTCACATAGAAAACTGAATACAGCCTGTTATAGACAACCTAGAAAGTCAGCGAAGGTCACAACCCGTGCACACATAGGCAATAAAAGGCAATAAAAAAAGTGATTAATACATGTTAATTTCCTCAGAAAACTCCACAATGCACCTTTAAGGCTGCAACTAATTTTTTCATTTATTTATTTATTTGAAAAGGGACAATGTACATTAATCAACATTCATTACAAATGTAAATGTACCCGAGTTAGCCAGAAGGCTAATTTTCATTGGCAGTCCCTTTGCCAGATGTTGTTAGGCATCCAAGAATAAAAGTAATACAAAGTAATACAATGTGTTCAATAATAA
>JBBPCS010072221.1:0-16426 GCA_037974645.1 Hollardia meadi
ACACACACACACACACACACACACACACACACACACACACACACACACACACACACACACACACACAGAGAGAGAGCTGAAGGGAAGTTGACCATTAGTTTCCTCTCCATCATTCCACTTGCTGACTACAACTGTCTCACTCTGATTTATCTCCTCTCACTGTCTGTCTGTGTGTTTCTATGTCCGTCTGTCTGTCCGTCTGCTGTCAGTGTGTTGTAACCTACAGAGGAAATCCTCTCTCAGAAATCAGTCTTTTTCTCCTCTGTGATGCTGTGATGCAGTTGTATGAGTCTTATGATTATCTCAGCTGGCTGTTGACTTGGAGCTGATGTTGATCTTGTTGTTGTATGTAGCAGATATTGCTCTCTGAGGAGTCCTGATGTATCACTGGAGTTAAGTGGACACCAGTCTGTTATCGTCTCTATGTGGTCTTGCATTAAAAAAATACATAGAGATACAAAAAAAATTACAATATAGAGCCTATACATACAGTATGTTAATTATAGTTACAGTATTTTGCCACCCAATGACAATACTGCTTAACTGGGGACAAACAGCAAGAATAATACAAGTACTCTGTGAAAGTGACTACAGCTGAGATATAACTAAAAATTACCATGAGTCATGTATCCACAACATCAGATATTGTTTTGGAAAGGAGAGAGTACTGATGTAACACTGGCTCCTGCAGAGAATGTGGCATTATGAGTTTCATGCAAGGGAGAACTCTTCAGTCAGATATTGGCTGGGACGAGCCGAGCACAAGCAGCCGTCAGCACATTACAATAATGGCTAATGATCAGTGTTGCTCATCTTGGAGGCTCTGCCTGCACTAGCTCCTATTTTTATCCAAATGCAATAATCAAAGAATCAAGGTAACTCATTCGTCCTTGTATAACACTTGGTTGCACAACGAAATGAAAGTTTGTAGCCCCCCTTCATGCTACACACATAGAAGATATACACAGGTAGCACAGAATAGGAATTTGGAGTGTGTGTGAATGTAAACAGCAGAGGTGGTGATGATTATATGGTCGACATCTTTACATTAAGAGTTTGACCTCTGGGAGACGAACTCCAACTGTGTTTGAGCACCAAGTATCCATGATGTCAACACAGAATCTGCCTGCCCTCGTCCTGCCGGAGTCCTGCACTCTCTCGGCTCAGAACACGGTTCTACCCTTTAAGTGCAACAGCTTGATCCAGGATGCTGTGGTGGAGACAGGACTCCACAGTCAGGACAGGACATAACACTCTCTGATTTTGTTGCTTGGCCAACCTGAGTCCCATTTCATCCATTTAATTTTCCTGCATCCGGACACACTTGATTCGTGGTTCTGATTGTGTGACTTGTAACAATTTTGTGCATGGTTGTATGTATAGCCTTAATGATGCTAGGCTAGCACCTGTTTAAGTCAGTTTACCATGTGTATCTTAGAGTTAGTCATCCCTAAATGTGTTAAATTAGCCCACTTTAACCAGCAGGAGTTTCTGACAATTTGTGTAACGTGTCTTAAGATATATATATAAGATATAATCAGTCATCTTCCAATGTTTTTACTGCAGATATCTTTACTGTCCACACAGGGGGGGGTTCCCATGTATTCGGGTAGGTTCATTCTGATTCGCTGGCTATATTTAATGCAAATTTTATGTAGGCGAATACATGATTTGGAGGAGTGTAATACCCATAGAGTCCAGTAGAGGGTGGAGCCTGTGTTTACAGAATAAGGGTTAAAATAATGTAACCAAATGTTTCAACACGACAATGCCCCCGTGCACACAGAGTGGAAGCTGCTCAGACAGCAGATTAATGGCCATTAATTTGAATTAACAATTTCAACTCTCACATTTGACTAACGTTTGAGCCTCCAAATATTCATTTAGCATTTAAATGAATTGCTGTCTAATTACTACATATTTATTAGTTAGTTAACAGGTATATTAGGTCCCCTTCATACAAGTTTAATTTATTTTCTCTCTCCACTTCGCGTGTGTGTGTGCGTGTGTGTGTGGCTGTTTCCCAGTCTCTCCATGTGCCTGTCGTCCGCAGCAGCCGGCTGTTCGATGAGAACATTCAGCTAAATGTCTGATCGATAGGTGCTGGCAACACTCCCTGCCACTGCCGCCAGAATACTGAGGAGGAGGAAGGGGGCTGCCTGTGAACAGACACACAGTGTGAGTGGCCATGTACTTGTTTCTGTTTAGGTGTGTCCTATAGATGGTGTATGCTTCATATAATAAATCATCCTATATAAGCCCTCAATCTTTCCATGTTTGTTGTCTTTAGATTCTCTGTTCTAGTTCTCTGAGGACCACCTTCCCCATAACGTGACCAAAAAGCTAGCTAGTTCCGAGGGAACGTTAGCTAGCTGTGACAGATGTTAGCTAGTAGTGAAATGACACATTTGTCTGGTAATTTTCAAATGTAACTGGTCATTGAAATTATTTTAATATGGCATTTTTCTGTATATGAATTCTTGAGCACCTTTAGATATTAGACAGACATTAGATAGACAGCTCTCTGTGTGCATCCTTTCAGTACGTACATGCTGACAAACCAGGAAGTCATCGTCTCGTCTGCACAGGGTGTTCTGCTCTTAATGACAGCATGGAACATCAAGCAAAGTTCCTACTGATGGAACTTTGTTCCTCTTTCCTCCCCTGTGGAATTTCACTGTCATCCTGCTTTTTTTCACAGCAGATGAAAAACTCAATCAAAATTCATCATCTCAACCAACAGAAAAAAAAACTGTCCGTCACTGTCGATGCCACAAAACAAATATAGTTAATGACAAATATATGTACTTTAAACATTTATATGGATATTTCCACAGCAAAGTATTGTTTATGTGTCTGGTCCAGACTTCGACCCTGCATAATTTGAAGGTAAAATGTAATCTACAGTAATATGACTTTTATCAATATATAATATAAATGCAAGTCAAAAGCACATTAATTTTAAGCATGTAATGAATTTTGCATATCATTTATATTGTTGGTGTTAAAGAACATCTTCCCTGCTCAACAAGTACATTCAGGAAGTTTGTATATGGTTACCATTTGAATGACAGCAGAGCATGGGACTGTTTTTATTGACTATTGAATATTTGTAAAATTACATTCCTTGTGTGGTTCAAAACAAATTAACTGCTCCCTAAAATATCATTCCTTCAGCTGTTTAAATGTCACAGGAGAATCACAATAACAAGCTTTAAAACATTTCAGTTCAAGTATTGTTTAAAACTGCACTAAGCAATGCTTTCTATGTAGCTATATGAAAGCAACAATTTGCATATACTGTATATCGTAACAACGGACAACAGTAAATCACTGAATGAAACATTAACCTAAAAATATGAACTGCCTGACTGGACTCGACTGCTGCTGACACTGGCTCTTGTACATGCTACAACAAAGAATACCAAAGAGACCATTTGGGTCCTCACCACTTTCTGCACTAGAGTCGGCCTGTACACTCAGAGCTCATTAACCATGTGGAAAACTTTACTGCCTTCAGCTAAATATAGCGTTCAACTTATGTGACTAGCCTGCCTCCTGTGGCTGCTGCACTGGTTGCTCGTCTTTGTGTTTTCTGTTGCAGATGCCCATTAGGTCTGGTCAGGTCGATGTGTATTGGGAACACTTCGGCCCACTGTTCCCAGTAGAAGAACATACCCCACTTGTTTCATGATGGAGAGGAACTCCACGCTCCCCATTCATGCATATACGGCAATGCGTTAATTAAATGGTTTAGAATACCCGATACTCCCCAAATCAACCCCAAAGCTCAGGCTTCACACAGCTTAAATCCTTTAGTTAAAGTTCAGGAAAGATGGATTTAACACAACCCAGTCACCAGGATAAATGTTGGCTTTGGAAGTTTCTGCAAACCACAGATATGTTACATTTGTACATTTACAAATGTACCGTGGATATGTGGAAACTTTGCGTTAGTTTTTTAAATTTAATGTTGTGACAGAGCTGTGGTTAAAGGTCTGGTTAGGTTTAGGCACAAAAAGCTATTTGGTGTGGCTGTAGGAAAAGATCATGTTTTGACTTAGAATACCTGGGATTGTCGGCACAAACATGGAAAAGTTTAGATGTCTCATTAAAAAATAAACACTTCTGTCGCCACAAACACGGTCACATCTTAAAAAATAACCCCCTTTGTTCCGACACGTTCATATAAAAAATATCTGCATCACAGTTCACGGCCACACAGGTTTTTTTTCTCTTCTTTGTTCAGTGGCCAGCAGTACAAAACTCTTTTCCTCCTTCAGTCCTGTACCTCTCACATTCCTGCTCTCTGTACCTCTCCATCCCCCTCCTCCATCACTGGCTGAGCAGCATTGATTAAAACCTCCCTCCTCTCCTCTGTTTGCCGTCTCTCTGCTGCTCTTTGTTTTGCAGATATGATCCGACTTCTACCCGGTAGACACAAAGAGCAGCTTGTTCAGTCCATTTAGCTGCTGTTTGGACTGCAGCTACATTACAATCTATTCAAGGGAGTCGCTGGCACACAACTGCTGCTAATAAACTGATAACACCTCTGAGTTATTGATTCTGGCCCTAAAACCAGCCAACTTCATCCCACAGTCTGGCCAAAACCGATAATTGGTACCAGGAACGGGTTTCAGCTTATGAAATGTTTAACAGGTTTGAATATATTTTATTTAATCTCTACAAACTTCATATTCCTGATGATCATTTCCCAAATCACCCATCACAATCAATTAGATTGTTCTCCTGCCTTCCTGGTAGCCATTGGTTTCACCTTCAGAGACCAGAAACAAGCTACAGAAAGACAATCCATCACAGCCAATGTTTAGTCGATTTACTGCAAGAAATGACAAAATTATCTGATTCAGATACTGTAATGCAGTTTAAGTAAGATGTACGTAACATAACTAAACTGATTATAACCCAAACCACAATATTTGTTTCCTCAACCTAACCAAGTCATTTTGTTGCCTAAGCTTAACCGAACTGCCACCGCAGGTCATGTGACTAAGACAACAGATGTCACATGATAAAAGTCACTTGACGTTGCCGTTTTCTGCATGTCTGAAATGCACAATGCGAACGGCGTTAAATGACGAGCGAAAAGCTTAAATTGCGCAAAATGACATGCAAAATGACCATAAAGTGGCATGCTACTCATACGCCTTCCCATGAGGTCATGTTGTAAGAAGAGGAAAGAGGATTTAATGCTGAAATTATGCTCATAACGTAGTTACCCAACACACTGACAAAAACTATATGAAATACTCTAAATAGGGTATTACCCCTTGCTCACTGACTCATCTCAGTCATGTCATCTCCAGTTACAAAGACAAAATGACTCCTGATAAAATTCACATACATTTCCTCTGTTGTTGAATGCTTTAAAGGATATTGATGTCATCAATTAATATACTGATGATGACACAATGATCATCTTGTATAATTCTTTATAATTACAACACACAGATCTCTTAATTATTATATGCCAAGTCCCAGGAGTACAAAATGTACCTTTGGTGAACACAATGAGCCTCTGTCATCTATCACAACCTCATGGTTGCCTGCTTGGTTTTATTTTCTAATACAACATCTTGTCAGTGCAGTAGTTTTCAGCACATAAGTTTGAATTCTCAGATGAGAATGACTACTCACAGAAAACAGCATTGGTATAATTTTATCTATAAAATAATACCTCTGAAACTTACGCCTGAATTACCTCTGTGCTAGCACTGGGCGTTATCAGCTACGCTCCTCCAAGTGGTTGTTTATTACTGTACCCCAAGTTTGAACAGATTTTGGGAAAACGGCATTTTCATGCTATGCACCTTGGCCATGAAATAACCTGCAAAAAGACCTAAAGCTAGACAAATTTATACCCATTGATAAATTTAAGGGCATCATATGATGAAGAAGGCATGCGATTGTTTTTCTAGAGACTGTTTGATTAGCTGTTGTGTCTTATTTGTGTATCATATCATGTTGTGTATGTTTCATTTTAATCTGTTCTGATTTTGTATGGCTGCTACCTTGGCCAGGTCTCCCTTGTAAAAGGGACTTCCTGGTAAAACAAAGGTAAAATAAAATAAGTGAAACATAACTACATGCATCTTTGATGAGTGTTTTCCAAACATGAAGTTACATCTGATAATTCGCAAAGTAATTAAGAGTTGTTCCAAACACTATACTGACTACAATCATTTGGATTATCCGAAATGTATTTCATTGATGAGCAACATTTAACTAAATGAAGACCTCATGCTTTAAAAATTCAAATGTAGTGTGTTCCTCAATTACATGCAGATGAAAAAAGTTTAGAGCATGAGCCCCCTTTTTTTTTCTTCAACTTTTAACCTGCCTCTGTACAGATGATATAATAAGTTAAAGTAATTTCTTCTGTGCTAACACTGATTTTGTAAAGCATGTGCTGCATGAGGATAAAGCCCGATTCAATTAATTATGCTCCATTAAAGAACTCATTACATTTGCAGCCCTTTGCGTTTTTCAGAATGTGGTGATGAGCTTGTGTAAAATTAAGAGAATTAATAGCGTGGGCTATGTTTGACAGTGTGGACAGACAGATGATTACTCACAGACAGTGAACTACACATCCTGAACTGTGATGAGGCCGCAATCCTACATGGGTCCAGATTTAGAAACCTGCAACCAATCACCCACAAATTTCAACACTTGAACTGACACGTTACACAAACAATTAGCTTAGCTTAGCAAGTGGATCTAAAGGGAAACAACTATCCTGGCTCTGTCCAGATTTAGAAATATGCCTACCAGTACATGAAAGGTTTGCAAAGACAACACATTGTATCTTTATTTAATCCATACACAAATAGAATTATAAAAACAACCAGTCATGGTTTTTCTTTTTCCTGGAGTATTCAGGAACAAATGGGAGCAAATGAAATACATGTCAGTAAAGTTTTGAGGTGAGTTTTTCCAACTTTGGACAAAGCTAGGCTAACTGTTTCTCCCTGCTTTCAGCTGTCAAACAGTTCATTTAAGTCTTCTCTTCCAGCACTGAGATTTATTGGAATCGAGTGTACTTTCATACACCGGTGAGCTCTTCTAAAATATTTAAAGTTATTACTCACTGGAGCCTTTCAGGTTTGGTTAGCCCAGAGGTCTTCTGAAGCAACATGCAGGTACTGGGCCGGTGGAAAGGCTGTGGCCTTTAGTGGTCTATGGAGATGAACGTATGGTTGCTCTTAAGAAAGGCAAACCATCAGATGACTAAAGAGCAGGCAGGACAGGAAAGAGAGAAGAACTGCTGAGGATATTGTCGAGCATGGTGACAGGTGTAGATGATATTCTTCTTTCATGTGACATGGAGGTCTGGGATAGCGGTTAGTTATTTGATGCTATAAAAAGGAGGTTAAATGTCATGATTGACAGCTGAGCCCTGCTTACGAGTGAGTGAGCTGGTGTATGGGCGGGAACTCAATACCGTGACTCGACTGCCAGATCACTGCTGCACAGACTCTGGCTCCAAATGATGTCATCAGCACAAGATGGCAGTGTTCTTAAGCGTAGAAGAGGTGTCTGACCGAGACTGGAAGATGGTTCCACAGGAGAGGAGCTTGATAACTGAAGGCTCTGGCTCCCATTCTACTTCTGGAGACTCTAGGGACCACAAGTAGCCCTGCATCCTGAGAGTGTAGAGATCTTGTTGGGTAATAGGGTTCCATGAGCTCTTTAAGATATGATGGTGCCTGGCCATTAAGGGTTATAAGGAGAAGGGTTTAAAATCGGGCGGGTTGCCTAGCAAGTACAAGACTCCAGTTGAATGTTTTTATGATGAAGATATTTGGAAATTGTCGTTTCTTGTTAAACAGATGTGACCTTAGTTTTCTTGTCAGACCAAAGACAATTATTTTGACAATCTGAGCCTGCAGAATAAAACATTGAGTTAATTTATTACGTTTTACGGTTGTTGTTCCTCCTCACATTAATCAATCTTTGATAGGTTTAGTATCACATAAGTATTACCTCAGTCTTCATATGTGTATGTGCGTGACATGAGACATTTAAACACAAACATCTCCAAAATAATTACTGGTTTTCTTTCTTCTTTAGAAGCAAATTAAACTCTTAATTTGCTACTTAATGAGGTTTGTTTGTGTTGTTTCTTGTTCGCTGTCAAAATAATAATAGATGATTATTATTGAGTAATGTTGTGCAAGTGGCTGAATGCATTAAAATGTTTATGTTTCTGGGGTCGAAAAGTCCTCATTCCATGCTGTGACCTTCGGGTGTCATTTAATCTGACCTCATTAGTCAACACTAACAAGACACAACAACCGACAATTGTTTTTAATTAGAAGCATCTGCAATCAGTTAGTATGCCGTCTCTGGTTTCACTGAGGTTGTTATTTTTCCTGTTAAATAAACTCAATTTAATGGCATTATTACTGTCAGTCTGACTGAATTTAATTCACAGTAAAACTCTTTGTGTGTGCCTATGAATTGAATAGAAATAGGCTCTTTTTATTATAACATTTGAGGTGTTTAAGAGCCGATGTCATGTGATTAGCTTATCACAAATATATCACTATAGGAAACCATGTAAGATGTTCTGCGGAATATGTGTTTTATTTATGTAAATTGTTGTATATCAGTATTTTTATCCTTATTATTACCTCTGCCAAGGAGGTTATGTTTTCACTCCTGTCTGTTGGTTAGTTTGTTAGCAGGATTGTGCAAAAACTACTCGATGGATTTCAACGAAACTTGGTGGGAGGATGGGGAATGGGCCGAGGAAGAATCCATTAAATTTTGGTGCGGATCCAGGAAATTTTATCACTTTCTTTAACATTGCAAGATAGGGTGTTTTTCCACATTTTAGTTCATTTCTCAGCGAATAATGAATTAATTTTGATGAGAAAATTCAAGCATATGTAGGAGGTGGGTATCTATGAGGGTGTACAATTTGGTGCAGATCCAAATAAAAAAATTTGGATTTATTTAGTGTAATTTTGTTTCTCAGTGTGATTTTATGCTGTGAATGAATGCTGTTCTTAGTGTAATTTGGTTTCTCCATTTCATCAACCTATTATTCTTCCACAATGGAGATTTTGATTTCACCTGCATTGTTTTGTTGACTTGATTCAGCTTAATTTAAGGGGACTATTGGGCCTTGGCGGAGGTATGTGCTCCACTGAATACCATTCTAGTTTATTTTGTTTTTGTTTTCTGGGTAAGTGCTGCATCCTTATATGGCTTCAGTAATCTGGATAGAAGCTCTGACAGCCCAGCCAGAATTACATTACTATAAGATTATTACTTTAATAATTACTCAAACACAAAACGAATTAGTTAAATTGATCACTGCATTCATTTCATAACTTATTAAACTTACTAATTAAACAACTCCACATCCTCTGCAAACACGGTGTTGCGTAGGGTTACTTCTTGTCCAACAATCACCAACTCTGCAACTTGATCGAAATAAATCCTTTACACAGAGTTACAGTGCCTATAAAAAGTATTCACCCCCTTGGATGTTTTCCCCTTTTATTGCTTTTATAAATGGAATCATGGTCAATGTATTTTGGCTTTTTTTTGACAAGAATTTACAAAAAAAACTATTTAATGTCAAAGTAAAAACAGATTTCTACAAAGTAATGTCAATTAAAAATATATAATGTAAAATAAGTGATTGCATAAATATTCACCCCTTCCCGAGTGTGTGGATAGGTCTCAATCAGGCTTGCACATCTGGACACTGCAATTTTACTCCATTCTTCTTTGCAAAACTGCTCAAGCTCTGTTAGGTTGCACGGGGCTCGGGCGTGCACAGCCCCTTTCAAGTCCAGCCACAAATTCTCTATTGGATTGAGGTCTGAGCTTTGACTCGGACACTCCATAACATTCTGTGTAGCTTTCGCTGCATGTTTCGGGTCATTGTCTTGCTGGAAAATAAATCTTCTCCCAAGTCGTAGTTCTCTTGCAGACTGAATCAGATTGTCCTCCAGGATTTCCCTAAATTTTACTGCATTCATTTTACCCTCTACCTTTACAAGCCTTCCAGGGCCTGCTGCCGAGAAGCATCCCCACAGCATGATGCTGCCACCACCATGCTTCACGGTGGGGATGGTGTGTTTGTGGTGATGTGCAGTGTTTGGTGTCCGCCAAACATAGCGTCTAGTCTGATGGCCAAAAAGCACCACTTTGTTCTCATCAGACCAAAGAACCTTCTTCCAGTTGACCTTGGAGTCTCCCACATGCCTTTGGGCAAACTCTAGTTGAGTCTCCCATCTCAGCCGCTGAAGCTTTTAACTCCTTCAGAGTAGTCATAGGTGTCTTGGTGGTCTCCCTCACTAGTCTCCTTCTAGCACGGTCACTCAGTTTGTGAGGATGGCGTGCTCTAGGCAGATTTACATGTGCCATATTCCTTCCATTTCTTAATGATGGATTTAACTGAACTCCAGGGGATGTTCAGTGACTTGGAAATTTTTTTGTATCCATCCCCTGACTTCAATAACCTTTTCTCAGAGTTGCTTGGAGTTTTCTTTTGTCTTCATGGTGTAATTGTAGCCAGGAATACTGATTAACCAGTGACTGGTCCTTCCAGTCACTGGTTAATCAGTCTTTGGTGTCTTTATACTACAATCACTTGAGACACATTCACTGCACTCAGTTGACCTCCATTTCACCAATTGTGAGACTACTAGCACCAATTGGCTGGCCCTCTGTTGAATTAGGTCAGTCACTTTAAAGGGGGTGAATATTTATGCAATCACTTATTTTACATGATATATTTTGAATTAATTGACATTACTTTGTAGAAATCTGTTTTCTGTTTTTTTTGTAAATTGTTAAAAAAAAAGCCAAATGATATTGACCATAATTCCAATTATAAAATCAATAAATGGGGAAAACATCCAAGGGGGTGAATACTTTTTAACAAACAAGACATTACAATCGAAGACAGACATTAACAACAAAGTGCTCCACAACACATCAACAACAATAAAGAGTTATACCACACAAGGATTTGTTTAACAGAGCTATACTGGAAGGTATAAAGGATCTCTGAGCACATCACTGAGAATTGCCCGTCCTTTACTTACCCCTCAGGTAAAACTAGAAAATAAGACTGGTTTAACAAGCAGTCAGCCTTTTGTCCCATGCGCTGCAGTCCTATCCTCACAGGCAGTGCAGACCTCGGGGAAAAACTACAGCGGCCCTGCAGCCAAAAGTTTAAACAGAATCAACTTTTCGAGAAAGGCAACATGACATAATGCTGCAGTGGCCAATCATAAGCTAAGTTGTGCTACACAGCTTCAAAATTTTATAACTATTTCATACATATAAGTGGTAATAGTTCCAAGATTAAACTGCTCTGGCAGCAGGATCTAGGTGAAGAAATAGAACCACAAATTATCCTGAAAAAGCAGATGATCTCTCCACAAAAGTCCATCCAAAACCCCCCCTTCAAACACATGAGGAACCTTGAATAGATTTAAAGAAGTAGCAGCAAAACAATGCCATTTGTTGCAAACGTCAGCAACGTGTTGTGTTGGAAGATTTTCTTGTTTTATTATAAGCGTTGGTTGATGTGACAGGTATCAGGGTGGAACAGACACACCCTACTGCCGTACAACACTGCAAGCTAGCGACTGTAAATAAGATAAGTTTCTGCGTCACATTTTTTTTCTTTTTTTGGTATTCCTCTTTGACTCCAAATGCCTCAAGCACAGACCACACCAGTCTGTCAAACTCCCAGTGTTACCAATAGTAACTGTAGTGCTATTATAAAACTTCAAATTATAGTCCCTTACACCAGGGATTCTCAACCTTTTTTAACTTAAGGCCTATTTCTGATTGTCAACAAATCTCTGAGGACCACCTTCCCAAATAAATGACAAAAGCATTATAACATGACCAAAAATACACACCGTTTTCAGCTCAGCATCACTACCTGCCAGTATGAGTCCAAATGTGTTGTAGTCAGGGTCATATTTCCTCACCACATGCTTTGGAGCTTTTACTAGCGCAGGGTTGTCTCCAACCACTTCTTCAGTTCAAAAACCATTTTGTTCCACGGCATCTGAGGGAATGTTAGCTAGTAGTGGCAGAACACGTTTG
The DNA here is from genome assembly GCA_037974645.1 of Hollardia meadi. Lineage (NCBI taxonomy): Eukaryota > Metazoa > Chordata > Actinopteri > Tetraodontiformes > Triacanthodidae > Hollardia > Hollardia meadi. The sequence continues at coordinate 12,109 of JBBPCS010072221.1, forward strand.
TCTGGTGATTTTCAAATGAAACTGGTGCATTTTAATTTGACAATTTTTATTTATATGAATTCTTGAGCACCTTTAGATATAAAAATAACTATCTTTGTAAATTCCAAAAAAAAAAAAAATCTAACCATGTGGCCATACCACTGCCTCTACAGCAAACGAGATGATGCTCTGAGGCCTCACAGAAAAAAGTTATCACATTACTGTAATGTGTTACTACAACGTAATCCCATGAATACAATAGCTTATAGCTATACTTAAGCCATAGTGTAGCACTTATGATGGAACACACTTGTGATGGAAATATGTATACTAAAATTATAATAATTATAATTAGCGATTCCACTCTCTAAGCAACAGACGAAGCTCTGGGAGTTCAGCTTGGACTGTAGGGGCTGGTGTCACTCCTGACTCCATTTGATGAATGACCTCCCGGATGCAAGGTTCGGATCTTTGTTTCTCCCTCAAATCATCTTCGGTTAGATGAGACATGACACTTTGGGGTTCGTCAAGGAGAGTCTTCGGAACAGTATCATAATGACAAGCAAGCGATTCAATGAGTGGCAAGGAATGGTAGCCATTGTTTACATCAGCCACAATAGTATTACAGACCAAGTGTTTATCACAAATAGCCTGAACATCAGACTCGGAGAAGTGATGTGAAGCGAACTGACGAATTCTTTCATTCTCCTTTTGGGAAGAATGATCAGCAAGGTCACCATGGGGACATCTTGATAAGGCATCAGCATCAAGATTCTGTCTACCTGCTCGATACTGCAGCTTGAAAGTGTAGGTGGAAAGACCAGATAGCCATCGGTAGCTTGTGGCATCCAGTTTAGCTGTTGTCAGGATGTAGGTGAGTGGATTACTGTTGGTGACAACTGTGAAAGGAGTACCATACAAGTAGTCACTGAATTTATCAGTGACAGCCCACTTAAGAGCTAGAAACTAACTTGTGTGCCAGATACCTGGACTCGCTGCAAGATGATCCTCGACTGCAAAAGCAATGGCTCGCAATTTCCCCTCTTGCTTTTGATACAGCGCAGCAACCAACCCTGTCGTGCTGGCATCTGTATGTAGGATGTAGGGCAGTTTGGGATTAGCAAATCCAAGAACAGGGGCTTCAGAAAGTTTTCGATCAGGGTTTCGAATGCCTGCTGACAAGCTGAAGTCCATCGAGATCCATAAATTTCCTTTTGGTTGTGGTATTGAAGGTTCTGACTTCTCTTTCCCAGATTGTGAAGGGGTGGATATCCTGCTGTAAGGTCATTTAGAGGTTTGACCAGTTGGTAGTAGTCTTTAATAAATCTTCAGTAGTAACCAGAGAAACCAAGGAATGATCTCAATTCTTCGAGAGTTTTCGGTTGTGGCCAGGTCTTCAGAGCTTTGATTTTGTCGGGGTCGGTTTCAGCACCATTGGCAGAGACAACATGGCCAAGGTAACATACTGAGGATCGGAAGAATTTGCATTTTTCAGGTGACAACTTCAAACCATATTCTTTCAGCCGTTGGAGCACTTTGAAGAGATGAGTTTCATGTTCCTCAATAATATCAGAAAAGATAATAATGTCTTCTATGAACACCAACACTTCTTTGACGTTGAGATCTCCCATACACTTTGGAAGCATGAAAGAGCTTCCTCCACATTGGGGAGAGCATAAGCATCTTTGATGGTTTGCAAATTCAGCTTTCTGTAGTCTATGCATCGGTGAACAGAATTGTCTTTCTTCTGAATGACCACAATTGGTGAAGAAAAGGGAGACTCAGACTCACGAATAACTTCTGCATCAACCAGCTCTTGCACGTGTTTGCGAACTGCATCAACATCTTGTGGGTGAATAGGTCTGGCACACTGTTTAAATGGCGTTTCATCGCTTAACTTGATATGATGCTTTACTTTATCAGTGCTGCCAAAATCCAAATCATGCTGAGCGAATACTTCAGGCATAGCATTGAGGTTATTGATTATTCTCTCTTTCCGCCCAGGTGGTAAAGGTGAATCGGCAAAATCAAAATTCAGACTGGAAGGTTTAGTGGGTTCTGATGGTTGAGAGACAGACTGCTGGTGGTTAATGACACTCTGTATTGCACTCAATTCAGCCAACACAGTCTTGGGTGGTATAATTACATCATGTCCAGTCTCATTGTGCAACACCACTGGATGTTGACTGTATAGCCAGGAGGGCAAAGTGATGAGACAACTGGTCACCAATACCCCACACATGGCAAAGAAGAATGTGATGAGATTTCTACAAGGGTCCATTTCTCTGAGTGGGAACCACGGTTGCTGACTATGCCCTCTAAAACTACAGTACTGTAAGCAGGAATCACTTCAGGGGTTTGGCCTTGGAGTTTTATCAAACCAAGATGACCATTTTGAGAGTACTGGTGCCTCAGTTCCAAGACAGCATGATAACCATGTTGTGTTGGGAGGTAACTGGGTTTGTGCAGACAATAGTCAGAGTAGAGAAGGTCAAGTGTATTAGTGCCAATCAATACCTGTTCTTCAGTATGGGCACAAAGGTTTGGAACAACCAAAGCAAGAGTGGAAACTTCCATTTCAGTTCCGACAAAGTCCTTTGGAAATGTTACACTTAGTTCAACATAACCAAGATAAGGTACTTGTCCATTTGCTCCCTCTATCTCTAGAAGAGTGGTTAAAGGCTTGATTGGTTGATCAGGCAAGAACTGTGTATGGAAAGAAAGGAATTGTAGTAACTTGAGATCCCGTATCAGCAGCAGGTGGCAGCAGACTTTCAGAAATCTTGCGAGATCGCTCCAAGTCAGATATAGAAAGATCAGTGAGGAACAAGTCCACATTGGTTCGTCATGTATCATAATCAGCTTCATGACTGGGTCATGTGATTTTCCCAGAGAAAGCCCTGAGCCTGGAAGAGCCATGGAAATGGGACACAACATTGTCTGTCTTGACAATGTGCTCTACTACTACTTTCTGAACCTCAGGTGGGTTAAACACATCACCTGAAAGAGTGGGAGGACGCTTTACTGTAGTAGGAGGTACAAAAAAGGAAGCAAAGTCAGTGGTCAGGCTTGGCGAAGTTGGCTCAATCTGTGCCGGATTGACTTTAACTGGAGAGTGTTTTGGAGGACGTTTCACTGCAGACTCCTTGGTAGATGGTGGTCCTTGTTCACCACTTTTCAATTCAGTTTTCATCTCATGTGCCAAAGAAGGGGATTGAGGGGAAAATTTGGCTAGCTCCTCTTGCAGCAAAATCTAAAATAGGTTTTTAGTTAATTTTGCAATTGCCAGCAATTCCTCAATGTAGCTCTTGGTGGCGCTACTGCAAGCAAATGGACTGTACATACTGGCCAATGAACACACTTTACAGGTGACTTCTGACTTAGTGGGACTATTGTAGAGTAAAGGAAGTAAAGGTGAAAGAGACTGCATTGCAGTACCATGTGTAGACTCTATAATGGCAAGTCCATGGTATTCAGATTTAGGATTGTCAATGTGAAAAACATGATTGATGGATCCAAATGTGGCCAGGTACTTTAAGTTCATTATCCGTTTCCGTTTTAGTTAAACCAGAAATTATAACAGAATCTGGAATTTTTATGGACACTTGCATCACAATTTCCATGATTGCAAGGTTGTTGTTTTTTTCTTTCACTCAATGTACCATGTGATGTACAGTATGTTCATTAATTTTCAATCCAGCTCCTGGCTAGCTCGCCATGTTTTATGTAGCACTTATGATAGAACACTTGTGATGGAAATAATATGTATATCAAAATTATAATAATTATAATTTAACATAAAGTAGTTCATCAATTGAGTATAGGACTAGTATAGGTTCGGCTATGGAGCTGGGTGAAAATCAATTAAACACAGACAGAACTGAATTCACCAGCTGTATTGATAAGTTTAGACAACTAAAAACACTTGATGTAAATCAAGGCAAAAAAAACAGCAAAAATAAACTAAATAATAAGGCCTTTCAAATGAGTAGTTGTATTACAAGCTCAATATGTTCAGGAGTTCAAGTACTACTAGCAGTTGGATTCATTAATATCCCAATTAAATCAGTTAAATTCGTTCAATTTATGTATACACAAATCCCAACAATTAGTTTAAATCAATGAAATCACAAGACCAACATTGAAATAATTAGCACAATCTCATTCACGTTAAACACACTTAAACATGATTAGTGTAGGTATCTTATAAGGGACATCAGTGCACCTTTAAAACCTGAGAATTATGTGCCTTGGGAAAAAATGTCCATTGGAGTTCTGAGTTCACAATAAAGTGAACATAATGAAAAGTTTGTCAAAGACTAATTGGCACAGTATGCAG
>JBBPCS010072222.1:0-16425 GCA_037974645.1 Hollardia meadi
CCCCCCCCCCCCCCCCCCCCCCCCCCCCCCCCCCCCCCCCCCCCCCCCCCCCCCCCCCCCCCCCCCCCCCCCATCTGACACATGCTCAATTGGACACTAATAAGCTGTGTAAATATACAGCGAGGCTCCTCAATTGGCTCTTGGTATCACTGCATGTGTATTTTTAGCTTTCAGTTTAGGATGACGAGGGGCTGCTGGAGAAAGAGTACCTCAGCTTATTCAAACATAAGCAAAACATAAGTGGAATTTACTTTTCTTCCACATTTTTTCCCAGTTCAGATCAGCAACAGATTGAACGCAGAACACTGTCCCCCAGCTCTTTCATGCAGAAACAACGATTCTGGAGCATTAAAGACACAAAATGCTCGAGCATCTGAGTACCCGACATCAGCAGTAGGACTGTTCATTTTGATCGGGACTAACTAAAGCACAATATTAACCCTGCTAAGGAGAGAGATTATAAAAATCAAGCACAGTGAGAAGTGGTGGTTTTGTAACGAAGATCTATGGACATCATTCAATGGTGTGTATCCATATGATTTTACCAAGAGCAACTGAGAGATTTTAATATTTGTAGTTTACTGAGTCATAAGAGGAAGAAACCGTTTTGTTTTATCAGTGCAATCATAATTTAAAGACACTGGGATATAAATTACATTTACAGTAAAAACAATTTTTTTTATTAGTATAATAAGAAAATATTTTTAATAAAAGTATCTGCCAAGTTGCAGAATGGTCATACTGAATGTATTTGCAAAGCCTTCACTGACAAGGTACTTTGTTTTCCTACAATATGAGCTCTTGCAATACTGTATCTGCTTGTAGCAACGAAAACATGATTAACATTTTTTTATGGATGTGTTAAGGGAACGATGGTCAAAAAATTAAACCAATGCCTCAATCTTTCCCTAACCTTAACCAAAGAGCTTTTGTTGCCTGAACCTAACCAAACCTAAACCACCAGACCAACAAATGTTTCACCGCTATCCACTCGGACCACCTCCCTACGACTTACACGGGGTACAAAAACATAGCACTTCACCTTCACTCAAAAGAAATGTTGCCAGTGAACATAGAGTGATTATGTTGGCATCAAAACATATTTGGCCAAACAAATTAGTAGTATACAGTATGATCATAATTTCTAGGAGACAGGGTTGGGAAATATCCTATTAAGAGCATTGCATTTGTAGCCACAATCCAGAATCTTTTTATGATCTTTCTTGGTGCTGAAAGTGAAACATTAGTCCAGTCTTAAAGAGGTGGTTCACGATTTGATGTTGTATATCAAGTTTGGCACCATTTTGTTTGACCAATTATCTCCAGTCAAAACAGCATTGCATAGAGGTCACATTAAGGCCAGTGGTAAACTAGGTCTGTGCAGACTGGTGTCTTTTGGTATACATCTGTCACTTCACATAGAGCCAGGACGAGTTGACAGAGTTACAACAGCACACATCGGCAAACAACAACTGAGCTCAGATCCTCAGTTACACGATAATATCCGAACACCAGTCAACACATTGTAGGTCAACAGAAATGCTGTAACAATTTTTTAAGTAAAGGTTATGTGTTTACTGATGCTGCACTGTTTTCATTAATTAATGATTTCAGAGAGTGTATTATATTTATAATAATATCAATACATTTATTCAACCCATATTTTGGCGCTACAGGTTATGATCATTTGTAATCACCACAGACAATTATTTCTTTACTATAATACTGTGTAGTAATGGTAACTGAAATTGATCTATGATGATATTTCAGACTGGAAACACAAAATGAAACTTTGAAGGTCCTATAGATTTTTCAAAGGTATAAATTATTTCATGCTTATTTCACAATTCACAAAATGTAACAGACAAATTCAGTAACATGTAATCCAATTGTCTGAATTTAGGTCAGAGCTTTGATTCTTTCTTGCCTTAAGTAAAGGTGTAAAAGTCAGTATTGGTTTTTGTTTTTTTACATTTTGCAAAAGGCTAGATGATGGACGATGTTAGTGACATGCTCTTTTCATGAACTCAATCACTCTAGGATTTGGCAGTGCCACGGGGTCAACATTTTTGTGTCTTTCCACTGTGTGTGTTTGCGCCTCAGCTTTGCTGTTCAGACCAGAGTAGACTCAAGCATATGTTAATGGATGCACATTGAACTGTTAAAGGTTTCATTTAACCCAGACCAGAATGCTTAAGGAGATGATAGTGTGTAGTGAGGCAGAAAGAGGGGAGGAAGAGAGGGGGAAGAGGGACACAGAGTCAGCTTGTGTTATGTGGTATCTAAAGCTCAAAGAATCATATCAAATCAGCCTGCTTTGCCATGGAGAAACACAGCTATTTTAGGCACTGTAATATATCAGACAGTTATGTTGTTGGACACTGAAGAGACTCAACAATCTGAAAAAGCAGAAAGACACAACTTGTACTTTATCATGTTTTCCTCTTATAGTGCACAGTTCTATACATATTGAGCGCTACTTTTAAAAGTGATAGTAGTTGTACTTCATAATGTTAAAACAATCCTTTCTACTGCTTTTGCTGGTGGTAATCTGTGATGCAACTGATAAGCGAACAGAGTGATCATTTGTTACATGTCAGCAAAATGTGTTTAAAGTTGAATTTAATAAGGTCAAGGCAAATGGGGTAGAAGAACGCTCTGCAGACCTGAGAAAGCTAGATACTACAACAGCTATAGACGTCTGAGCGTGTGAATGTTTTATAGATAAAATGAACTTGGCTAGAGATGCTTAACCTAAATCTGGCATTCATATACATCTGCCAATTAACATGAATGTCACAATTACAGATTGCAGGTCTTGTTAATAACTTATCAACTGTGACTGAATTTGCATCCAAAGCCAGAAAGCACACTTTGACATTTTCTATTTGAATGAGGCAGTAATTGGCTGTTATATCAGTACAATTTGGTGAGATAGCAAAGCTTACTTCTAGAATTCCTTTGACATTTTGTGCAGCATGTGTTTTGCAAAACGACATTGAATGTATAACAGTGCAATAAGTCATATGTTATTGATGTAAAAACAATGGACCATAGTTTTCCATCTGTTAACTGTGCTGGTGAGTTAACAAGATGACAATTAGTTGCGTTGTTTGTGTCTGTAGGCCTTAGATTAATAGATTAATGCTGCAGCTACGCAGGTACAGCAAGACGTAACCTAAGTTGAGCTGAGGCTACCCTAAAGGTCCTGGCCAATGTTCTTTGCTCATTGTCCAGTTTATCATTGATGTCAAACATGACAGATAAAGATGTGACAGCAGGCAAATTAAATTTTTCATTTGGAGAAATTAAAAAACAGATGGTGACCCATTCAATGACATTTTAGTTATAAGCTGAGCCTAGATGCCCCACTGTAACTATTTAATAGCACGGGAACCTCCATGAGATACACCCCCTGCTGTACAACCTTTATTATTATAGACCCTTTTATGTAATTCCCTGTTGCGGCCATGCCCCCTTGTGAGATCTTTATAAATGCAGCCATAATAAAGACAGACATAGGAAGAGTTTAGAGCTTTGTTGTGTTTACAGCAGTTGTCAAGTATGAAGGAATTACAAGCCAAAAATGTAGGTAGAACAATCAGCAGACATGTCTGCACATTATGTATTATGTTCATACACAACAAGTTGGCAATAATAATTTCAGTGCACTGGCCCTATTATTCAGAAGCAGGATGACTTTCATAAAGTTCTATGAAATGGGCAAACACAGGGCTTGAACCTACTCCAGAGGTCAGGGTTTCTGTTTCTTCTGGAAGTCAGCATTGACATTTAAATATTCAACCAGAGCATAATTTTCTCCATAATCTCACCAAATGACTTAGTTATCTAAACACATATTATGCTTTAGTTGCCTCAAGCTGATTTTGTTGGAATCAGAAAGGGGGACCTTCGGTGCATTGGCTAATGTTGACATTGAAACTTTTCTTTATCTTGATTGCTTTCACCTTGAACATACTATCTGCAAAATATGTTCCCAGTGGACATGTTGCATATTCTCAATGTGAATATTTTGTCTCATTTGTTGATTAGGTGGCATTGCAATGTCCCCTGAATTTTGTTTTCCAAATGCAAAATAGTGTTGTTGCATCATGGATGTTATTTTCAGGAGAAAAGGCTGGTCACTGGGGTGATGGAATTGTTGCCAAACTAACCCTACAGAGACTCTGGCCTTTGGCTTTCTTCATGTCCTTGTTGGATACAGATACCTGTCTGTCTATTGTGCTGTTTACTGTTTTGTAATGTACTGGCAAAGACCCCATCCCCATTCTCTATGTTTAAGCAACATAACAGCAACATACAAGATATACAGTAAAATGGTGCTGTGTGAGCCTGTGGTATCCCTCTAGTCAGGGTGCGATTTTCCAGGGGGATGCGTGGGTTTTCCCCCTTTCTGGTCTATATATCCCTGCCTCTGCTGAATTGTTTTTATCGGGGGACAAAATTTATCCCCCCCTCAAAGTGATCAATGCTACTTCACCAATAGACCATATAAAATACCTAAAATAAAAGTATTTTAAACTAAGTAAAGTGCTGTAACGTAAACATCTATAGTGCGATAAAATCTGAAATGATCCGTAATGATAAAATAAAAGATAAAATTGCGGCTAATTTACCTAATGATCCTGGTTTGCCTACACTGTAGCCTATTTATTTTTATGTTGACATCATGTTGTGCTATTTCATTTTGAGATTATTTTCTATTGAATATTGAAGTTCATAAATAAGTGTTTTGGCATGCCTGGCCAATGGCACTATCCATGGTATTGGAAGGGGGATTTAATCTTGCATGTTTTGTTTTGTTGTGCATGATCGCAGCCCCTATGTGTCCGCAAGAGGAAAGTTCAAGAAAAAGTTCAGAAAAAAAGTATTTAAATATTCCTGCAAATGCAGTGAAGAAGTTCAAGTTCTGAAATTCGTGATTTATTTTCATGAATAAAAACGTTTCAAAACATCCCCCCCTCTGTTTTTTTTACAAATCGCACCCTGCCTCTAGTATATAAAGACCTGTGTTAATACAATAGAGGTGATATACAGTATAAACATTTAGCTTACATTGCAGTGTTTCTCATCATCCTCTGTTTATACTGTATGTGATATAACTTACTGTCAGTGTCTCCTAATTTGGTTTAACCTTTGTGGTGATATGAAAGTAGGACCCAAATTCTTACAAAGGTCCAGCCTTTAGGGTCTGGTATCCTTAGGAAAATATTTCAAATAACATTTCCTACAATTTTACATAATTCACCTCTGAGATACAAAATAAAAGGACGTTTTACACTGCCATGATTACTAAACACCTTTATTTTATCAAACATTTAAAATGTAAAATAAATTTGGTGGTCTTCAAAGCGCTCAAACAATAATTCACATCAGTGATATTTTACATTTTGTAAATTACTTCTGAAATGTAATGTAAATGGCATAGTTCATATTGTTTAGAACTTCATATTTGTTCCTCATCCACAAACTTAAAGCTTAACGCCAACAATGACAAACAATATTATAGCAACCCACTTATTTTTTCTCATCATACTCATAATACAGTTCATAATACACAATGTCATTCAAGACATGTACGGTGTAAATGTTAGAATAATTTTGAACCTGAGACCCTCAAGTGGATAGGTCCCTGTGCTACAGTCTTTGTAACAATGTGTAGAAGTGACCTGGAACTGCTACAGTAACAAAATGTTGGATGAAATGCCTGTAATATGCTGCTCTACAAGAGTGTGCCTTCACCAGATGGAATAGAGAGAACAGGATAACATAAATACATTCTATTCTAAAAATTAATATTAAAGCACAAATGACATTTCCTACAAGAAAAATCAGAACCTCACTGGCAATTTCTTCTTACTATTGGACACGTCCATTAGGCATGACCAAACCATACTGATTAGCATTCAAAATCCAGTCCTGCTCCGTCAGCCCAAAATGTGTAACATTTTCTAACATTCTGGCAAATGTTCCATTAAAGTGTTGCTCGCCCCAGCTCCATTCCGCTCCAGTCTCCACTCTATCAGGTCTTCCCCAGAAGTGATTATGCTAATTGCTGTTTGATCAGATGATTAAATTATAATTTGATTAATCCCAGGCACTAAACGCTCTGAATACGTTGATATGTTTTTTGCTGCCTGGCAGTGTTTGCAGAGCCCCTTGTCACCAGGCAGGTTGTGTGACACACAATCCAGGTATAGGACAGGGAGAGATGTATGTAAGGCTGCATTGGGAGGTAGTTAGGAACATGAATGAAACACTGTTTTTGATGTACTGTGGTGTAGTAATCACTGAAAACATGATGATTAATAAAGGATCACTCTCGTCAGTGTGCAGATTGAGTGCAGCTCTAATGCAGATCGCTGCCATTTTTCCAGCCATTGCCTGTCTCTGTTACTCTCAATTGACTGTGTAACCATCAGGGTGATTTATAATAATGCTGTATAGACAGGCTTCTGTAGGACTAAATAATGAGGCTCCCATATTATATGCCTACTATAGGATTCAGTGCCACTCTGGCATCACAAGGTGTATTTCTGGTGTGTCTACTTCACTATGCTTCTTGACTGAAGGTAAATTCAAGAGTTGAAGTGAGGTTTGATGCAAAAAAGTTAAGGATCTCCAAAGGAATCACACCCTGATCCACATAATAGACTCAATATGTGTTTGTATAAGGGAGGATTCTCGTGCAGTGGGGTTACTGAAGATGAAATACTCTCGCCTTTGAGGCAAATGGAGGGCTGTTCAGGGGAGGGGGACAGGAATGGATGGATGGAGGGAGGGAGCGTTGGTGGGTAGGGGGCGGGGGTATTTTTCTGAGGCACAAGAGGATGGCTGTGAGCGGAAAGGCAACGATGTCTAGTCATCTGACCCACAATCCCATTTAACCCCAGGACTTTTGATTTACCCTCCGCTGTCATCTGCCAGCTTATTTCGCCTCTTTGTTTCTCCCCTGCAAATGGATATTGCTTTTACCACCCCAAGATGTTGTAAAACCAACATGGCGATAAAGCAAAATTCCTTCCTGTTGTAGCTTATTACAGAGCTAATGAGAGAAACATGTTCAAAAATATCTAAGCTTTTATTGTGATAAATGGCAATATTATATTCTATTTTTTCATTGTGATTCAATTAAACCATTATTTCGTAATTACTTGCTAATACATTGCAGATTAAAAGCCAGCGTTATTAAGATGTAAGCAAATCTATTCGATGGTTATCACTATAATATATATTGTTTTTATTACGATGTCTGGTTTGTTCCGATGTCTTATTTTTATTTTGTTCATGATGTCTTGTTTTTAACTATGTTTATACTCTGTAAGGTGACCTTGGGTGTCATGAAAGGCGCCTCTAAATTAAATGTATTATTATTATTATTATTATTATTATTATTATTATTATTATTATAAGGCCTGTAAATTTATATAAGTAATTCATGCAGCAATAAAGTGCATTCACTCTCTTGCATACAAAAAATTGTAACTCCATGCTGATGTTTGCATGGACATCACATGCTTCAGGAAGAGGTGCTAGATGCGCAAAACTGCAAAAAAAACAACAACCCCAAAACAAATGATAAATACATTTTTTGTCACATTGTATGCACTTCTGAAAGGATTTAGTCGCCGACTACCTTCTTTCTTTTTTTGCATGTATTTTAGAAAAGCACATGCAAAAAACCCCCAACAAAACAAGAAAAACAATTTATACACCAATACAGCATCTCACTGCTTCCCCAGTGTGGATTACTGGTTCATAACCTCAAACAAGGCCCAAGGAAGCTGATGTATGTGTGTTTGTTATATAAACAGATTTCATATCCCACTTAGATGTGTTAGTGGAGAGGTGCCTTGCATGGAGAATTTGGCAGGCCTAATAGTGCAGCTGCACGGACAGAAATATGAGTGAGAGCATTGTTTTCTCTTTGTTTGTTTTGGAATTCATTAAATTCTGTTCTACTAGCTAACTATGCTTCCCAGTTTATCCTCTCCAACATGTTTATCTGTATAAATGGACACACATCTGGCAAAAATTGATTAATTGGTTAAATAAAATGATTGCAGATAGACAGAACATATCAATGCTGAAAAAGGGTCAGTTCACCCCAAAATCAAAAATACATATTTTTCCTCTTACCTGTAGTGCTATTTATCCATGTAGATTGTTTTGGTGTGATTTGCCGAGTTTTGGAGATATCGGCTGTACAGATGACTGCCTTTTCTTAAATATAAAAAAAACTAGATTGCTGGAAAGAGACATTGCTGTCGAGTTTTTCAAATATATTTCTTTGGTGCTTTGAGCACCACAAGCTAAGTGCCATCTAGTTCCAGTATATTGAAGAGAAAGCAGACATCTCCACAGCCGATATCTCCAGAACTCGGCAACTTACAGGGTGAACTGTTCCCTTTAAGTAAACATTTCCTCGTTACATTTTTGTCTGTGGTTTGCTCATGTTGCATTTCAGCTCAGTCACTCTTGTCAACATGTTTAGTTATCACTTACTGTCATTTATGTTGAATCAAGTCAAATGTATCTATTTAAAAGACAATTTAAGGAAAAAAAGTTAGTCATTAAGCACATTGTTCATTAGATTTCACTTCAGTTAGTGCTCTTCTGCACTGTAGGAACTCTGAAGAAATAACGTAAAACTCTGCTTGTATTTGAATTTAATATTGTACTTATTGTATTAGGATTCATGTGTATATGATGACTAGAGGCTCCTGTGCTGTGCTGTCATATAATATAGTTGATCTTCAAGCTGTCAGCCTTACTCCTTCAGCTAATCTCCTCGTTCATCCCTCCCTGCTGGGTTTAATGTCCTTCCTCTCAGCTCACCTGAGATCCTCCTCCTCTCCCCATCTCTCTGTCTATCCGCTCAGTCGGAGTTGCACTTGACAGTATCGCAAGCAGAGGTGGGAGGAATTTTACTAAAATAGAAATAATGCCTCTTTTCCACTCTCTAAAAGCATGCACAATGTACTACTATACTACTACTGTATATTGTGCTGGGATACATTGCATACAAATTTGAGTCAAGCACTGTAGAACTGAGAAAGTCAATAACAGCTCTAAAAATCCTCTCACTAAAATATACTACCGCACTTTGTTGAATGACAAAACAAGAACTAAAATTTTACATCACCAAATTTCAACACCACCTGGGAAGTCTACATTTTGTTTATATTCATTCTTGAGAATAAACATGAACATAAACATTCTAGCCATTTGCAAGACAGTTAATCCATCAATGCCTGTGAGGGGCTGTGAGTTATGTAAAAACAGAAGGGATCATTGAAAATTGATCCCATCTAGACTTGTTTTAAATTTGCAGTTTGTCAGATATGGCTATATAAAATGTTCGAAAAATGAAATAACGTTATCAACAGAATGTGAAGAAACAACAGTGTTGACGTTATGTCAGATACGTCTATGTATTGTATTGCAGGGATATCTACTGAAGTTAGCATGCTAACCAGCTAGCCCGGCCCGTCCTTTCTCATGATACCACTTTGTACTTCTAGAGCCGATGGTACGATCATAGTTTCAGCTTGGAGATATATCCACTTAACTCCTAGCCCCAATGATACCTTGCGGGTTAGGTATCTTGTTACCTTGATAATGGGCGTGATTTCCAGTGTGTCCTGTCACTGAGCAGGAACCAGCGTTTTCTATAGTAGCAGTACACAAATCCTCTTAGAGCGATTTGACAAACATGTGGGAACACCACCTGTTACACCTCACATGAGATCATGTAATCACACTTCTGCCTTCTGCTATCGGGTATTGGAGGTCGACCTGAAGAAGTAGCCTCAGAAAATGTACACCAGCATATTTAGCTACTTCATAGACTACAGATGATGAAGCGATGAACAATCTGAAAAGGGGTATCAGTACTTCTACAGAAATAAGGTCGGTTGTCTTTTGTTAAAGGAGGTGGGACACAACCTTCTCTACATTAAAGCAGACATAAAGCCTAGGCAGAACCTTCAAGACCAACATTACTGGGCCAGGGTTTTAGTTTCAACGTCAAACAAACAGCTGGGTGCTCATGTTTTACAGGGCTAAGGCAGCTGCAGCTGTGGAACGTAAAATGTTCTGATTCTTTAGCTTAGTGTGGTTGTTAGTACAACCGCGAACAGCGCAACAAGTACCAGAGCTCCACAATTGAGAACATTTTAGAAAATGCCAGTTACTTCAGTTAAATATCTGTTAATTTTGTTGCTAAATTGAAGGCGAATAACTTTAGAAAGGACCGCTGTTAGCCACCATGGTAATTATTCTTACTATTTTCCTTACTAAACTGAAGAGTACAACACTACACCTTCCGAATTAAAATGTCTCTTTTACCGAACTTAGACCAAAACTCACCAAAACCGTCTCAGTTTGTCTTTCCACAATCACCTCTGGTTTGCTCAAAGTAAATCCTCAATTCACAGAGTAACGTGAAAATATTCCATTTCTACACGTCGTTTTCAGTCACTGCTGATGACAGACTCTTTTGCTTCTCTGCTGCTTCATCTCTCTCCCGGCCTGCCATGTACTGTCGTCCCGGAAGTCATAGTCCTCATCGCAGCAGCTGTTAATCACCTCCGTACTGTATCCCTAATCATCAGCTACAACCAACTTATTGTATTATTGTATTATTATTATTAATTACACAGTCAAAGATAAGTACAGCAGAGAGTATAGTGACAGTGGTTACTCTGGTGATATTCTACCCCCTATATTTTTGGAGGTACCTTCAAATTCTGGCTATATTTAATAAATTGCACCTTTAAGATGTATATAAAATATCTATTTTGAATAATAATTTGTGTATGATGTGTTTTTCACAAAAAGTTCACTTATCCTGCTAAAATCCTTGAAATCTTCCCTCATTAAAAATTCCAGAATATATGAACATAAAAATATTTTTCGTTTCACAAATTGAACTGCTGGACATATGATGCCTCCTACATCACTGTAAAGTCCATTCTCAGTGTATGTGCACTGGAGGCTTCAAGTTTCCACATCGCACTTGTGTATACGTCAGACCGGGACATCCGGGAACTTTGGTTTCCAACACATCCCTGCCCCTTAGTGGGGGAAAACAAATGCCACTCACCATAGACTTTAATGTAAAATAGACGTACAAACAATATGAATAGAAAACTACCAGAATTAAATTAGTTTATAAATGACTCAAAGACACTATGTGTAAGTAAATATATGCCCACTCTGCCTGCCATAGAACGTGCAAGACACACAGAAAACATTAATTTGATCCATCTTCAGTCATGCCCTTATTCTTAGATGTCAGTGGCTAGTAGTTAACAGTTTAGCCACCCAAGAAGGTGACTGATAAACCTCAGAATATTAAAAAAAAATACCTGTAGCAACTTAATTTTGCACACTAGCTGGGAAACAACCTAACCCGAGGACCCGAGATGAATGCACTCTAGCTGCCACACACTCAAGCTAACTATCCATCAGTACTATATACAGTCAATGATTGTCACCAGCATCATATAATTATCACACTTCCAGTGAATATTAATTGATCTTATGTGCCTCAATTCTCAGTGTGAAAGCTTTGGTAATACGGTTGTTTCTAGTTTCTTATTTGGCATAGTTTAAATATGCCAAATATGCTCTGTGAAATTTGCCATCTTAATATAATCTTAATAATTCACATGAATTATGTTGATAGTTTGTTCATAATTCATATTTACACTTTTACCAAATGAGAAAGACTCTCACACAGTAGTTTCTTATGTGAGAGAACAATTCTTTCCCCCAAGAGGAGGCATGGCCTTCGTGCTTGGGGCTTGATGAGGTATTGCTGGTCTGATGAAAGCTGAATAGTGGACCACGACTGGCTTCCAAACTGTGTGTGATGTCACAAATCATGCTCGAAGGCCCGCCTCTTAAAATCATACCTTCACTGAGCACAGAGGAAATTTACACTTTCAGCAATGAATGTGAAAACAGCCTTATAGTGTCAGACTCTGTACATACGTCACTCTACACAGTGAAGCTCAAACATTCAACTGAAGGAACAAGAAGAAAAACATTTTCAACTGGAGAGGTACTTTAAACATTTACTGGAAATATGCTTAATCATTTGTTTGCTGTTACTGTAGATGACAGGATATATGTCATATGTAATTGTGTCTTTATATAGCAGTTCCTACCAGCTAGGGTAAAACTGCTAATCTTTTTCTGTCCAAGGGTAAAAGAAAATCCAAATGTCTACACCTCAAAAGTTCACTAATTTAACACATTGTGTCTCGCTTGTTTGAAACTAAACTTTAAAAACAACACATTACTGTTATGTGGTTATGTTATGTCAGGGGTTATGTGCCAAACTATTTCTTGGCCGAGTGCAGTGACTTCTCCGCTGGTTTCTTGGCAACTTCACGGTGACAACAAAACTCCTGTTGCCTCTCATCTAACTCCAAGCAAGAAAGCAAAAAATGAGGTATCCCAAAATATCAATTTGTTCCTTTAAAGTGGAAATAAACAACTTTGTTCCCCCCAGTGTTTCCAAGTGGTATTATTGTTAGCGCCACTGTCGCAAAGACAGTGTTAGCAACATGGCTACTGCTAGCAACCTGGCTACTGTCCAAAGCAAAAGCAACTGTAAGAATTACTATTGAACCTAAGCCCCTTTTACACAGCCGGTTCAATGCAGGCCTGTTGCACCTCTGATACGCCTCACCGTCTGTGTAAACGTCACGGAAGTGTAATGGGGGGTCAAAGTTGTTCCACCTCTGAGACGGCAACAGTGGTAGTAACAGCGCCGAATCGACGTCTGTGTAAACGAGTGAGCCTACGAGGCGGAATGACGAGACAGGGCTGTGACGTTTTGTCGACATAGTTTGTGTGCAACCCACAACCGGGAGATTTAAAAGCAGCTAGCAGCCGTTACCAGCTAACTCAAAGAAGAAGAAAAACAACCGAAAATGTTTACAAATTGTGGAGACAACGCAAGGTTCAGGAGCTACTTACCTTCCGAGCAGAGGATGAGATCATCCGCCACATAACAGGGACAGTAATTGACTGTTATTGTCATGTTATTCCATTGTTTACAAAGCGCTGCTCAACACGCATTTAAAACGTCACACTAGATTCCAACGCTGATGTGTTACTCGTCACACCTCTTTTAATTTTGGAACACCGACTTGTTCACACTAAAATCACACTGTGGAGCAGCGTTATGACGCTGTTGCGTTTTTCAGTGTAAATAAACAAAGGCATCACAGAGAAGGGTCTTCGTTGCGGTGATATTGCTCATTCTCTGTGTAAAAAGGGCTCTAGAAACTCTGGTCTCAGTGCTATGATAAATGCAGAATAAACACCTGGTCATATTAATGAGTGGGCAGGTCTTGTTACTTACTGATCTAATAGAAAGAATGTCGGTTTGAACAATCTAATTTCCCAATAATAAGGGGAAACACATAAATGTCAATGTCGTTGTCTTAAGATTCATGGCAACCCATTTAGCAGATGTTGAGATATCACTGGATAAGTGAAAATTTTGGCCTGCTGGTGGTGCAGAAAAAAGTCACGAGATCACCAAAGTCAGTACTTCTGGAGACCATGAATGTTTGTACAAAATTCCATGGCAATCCATCAAATGGTTATTTTGATATGTCCGTCTGGACAAAAAAAACAAACAAAGAGCCACACCACAGAGATTTTTTATGATTAGTTTGTTTACCTTGGCATACAGTAATTCAAGAACGATTCAATCCTATGGACAAACAATCAGGCATACATGGCTACTATAGCCTGGCATTGCTTATCCCTCTCAATTAATTTTTGATTTTCAAAGGGCATAATTAACAGGCGAGACCAAATTGTCTCTGGACCTACATGCATCAGAGCAATGAAACGTGTGACATAGCACTGGGTGACACATTCAGGTGGGTTTTTGGTTCATGGTCACAAACAGATCTTGTATTACAGCTAAGCAGTACTCTAAAATATGTTTCTAATATGTGAGGTGAGAATTCAGCAATGCATTAATAGAATCTTGATTCATATTTGATCAGTGAAGTTTTACATGTGAGTTGACCAGTAACACAACTCCATATTAATTAAATGGTTGTGATTGGCCCGACACACCATTCCGGATGGAAATCTGTCTTAATGGGATTGGGACCAAACACATAACCAAAACACACAGAGCAAATAAGCTCTTTTCCCAGGCTGTACTGTATGGCTTATGGGTTTAAACTGTCTCTCTTATACAGTATACAGTATGAGCTATCATCTGTGGCTCCAGAGCCATATTCATGTGGAATAATATTAGAAGTTGCTACATCAGATGCATCCTGTCATTTCAGTGCTGTGTCACTTAGGAAGGGTAATGGAACATTATGAATCTCATGTGGTTGTTTTTACCTCACTCTGTTCTTTCTCTTGATGTGACTTTGTATATCAGCTTCAGTGGCTGCAGCTGGAGTTTGTTTACCTACTCGCAGGAGTTTCTCCTCTTCTATGTCCCTCCTTTATTTCTGTCCCTCCCTGTGTCTCATGCAATTTGCAGTATTTGTCCATTTCCACCTAGGTGATGTAACTAATTTAAGGTCTTCAGAGTGCCCAGTACATGGGAACTCTCTCCTCTACTGTTGGCGCTCATGTAAATTAGCGTTCATATGCATCAACTAACCCACTCCACAGCGACTCTCGTCTCGCCCTCCAGAGAGTTGACATCAGAGGAGGGTATCATTGTTTTACATAGCGGCATCATGGCACTGAGCGCACCCCCAACATTATTCATGAGGGCAAAATGGGAGCCGGTGATTTGGGCAAGTGAAGGGATACTGTTCTCCGATCTGCATCTCGGATCACTGCAGCACTTCTCTTTACCGCTTATTGTGTAAAACCCCTAGGGCAGAAGAGGAGGGGGTGGGGGTTGTCGGGGTGGAGGAGTGCTCGGATGCTTACTCACTGTCATCATGAGGCCGTCCTGTTCTCCACCCTATCTCTACCCCTCCCTGTCCCGCCCCCTTTTTGCACTCCCCAACCCCCTACTCTTTTCCTCCCTAGGCGGTCTCTGCAGAGCTCTGCCTTAATTACCTGCATTGCCTGCCATGGGCTGTCAGTGTGGCTCAATGCTTGTTTGCCCCAGTGGAGTTGCCCTAATGTCTTGATGCCCGGGTGCCCACTGTAGCACCACAGAGATCCTTGACCTGGTGAGAGCCACACTGTGGCTGAGAGCCAATTGGACTGTAATGTTTAAATACATTAGCGGCCTTGGGCAGGGAAGACATGTTGTGGCTAAGAGCTAATTCAGTGTGATAAAATCATAGGAGAAAGCGTGAATATCAGGCTGTTGTTACAAAAACAATCAAGCAGGACATTATCAAAAAATGTGAAGTATCAGTGAGTTTTTGTCATTTTAACAAGGAAAGAAGAGACTCTTGAACACATTTATCTGAGATTGATTAATGGTGTTTGAGGTAAACACAGGCTGAGCAAAAAGCCCCTGACACATCAGTGGGCTAATGCATAAGCCTATTTATGTTGTGTGTTAGTGGACCTGTATTGATCAGACATTTACTTAAATAAATTGCCTGGGTGATTTGGAAGCAACCACTGATGGACATTGTCAGAGTGGAGGCTCATGAGTCCTTCTGAAGACACATAACATGAAAATGAAAAGGCTTGTTTGTTTATTGTTTTGGAATAGGAATATATATGAGGTTATTTGCAAGTGGTACTTTTTCAAACCAGCATTTTGGTGTTTATTTGAAATACAGTATATCTACAGTTAAAGAAATATTCTCTGTAATTGTAGCAGGCTAAACCAGCAACATTACTGGCTGCATTGACTACTTATTGTCTCAGCTGTCAACCAAGACCATGTCTGCCTCTGTGTTCGTGGTCTCCTAGACATTAACGCTCATCCCCCCACATCCCTCTGACACGCCCGCATGCACTCTCCTTGACCGAAGCGTGTCTGGTGCCCTTGAGCTCCAAACAAAATAGCAGAGGCTCCACTATGGCAGGATTGCATTAGGAGTCACCTGCAATCCACGATTAGAGGCTTCAGCAGGGCCTGCCACCTATAGGTGCTGACATCTGGGACTGAGCCAAGCATTATTTCACACAGCAAGAAGAAAGCACCCACCGCACTAACCCAACAGGACCCCTCTTCCTGCCCCTCCTCTGAGCTTTGCTAAGACAGAAAAAAACAGGGAAAAAAAGGAGTCCATCCATTATACATGTGTGAGATTCATAATTGAACAATATCACTTTTTCCTCTTTGTGGTTTTGGCTTATGGAAAACTGATGTCGATTAAGAATCCAGCACAGGTGGGCATATGGTGACTGTTAGTGAGAGTGTGTGTGTGTGTGTGTGTGTGTGTGTGTGTGTGTGTGTGTGTGTGTGTGTGTGTGTGTGTGTGTGTG
>JBBPCS010072223.1:0-16424 GCA_037974645.1 Hollardia meadi
CCGAGACCAACCACCCCCAAGAGCAAGCCGAGTCCAGAGGCCCGAGACCCCGCGCGCCCGAGACCCGCCCAGACCCCTATCTGGATAAGTGGGCAGATCTAGGTATCTCTCTATGTCCTTCTTTAGCATATATATATATAGGGCATTTTTTGACATTTTCATTCATTTTCCAGGGAATAATGCATGGATCTTGATTAAAATAATAATAATTATAATAATAATAATAATAATAAGGCATATTTAGAGGGCTGCTATCTATGAGTGTGTACAATTTAGTATGTATCCAAATAAATTTAAACATGTTTTCATAGGAGGGTAGTCTTTTTCCGGCTGTTGTAACAAATAGTGCTAGAAACCTGTTAAGTTAATAGGGATTCAGTAAGGTACTAACAGAGGGTCACGAGTTGCTGCAGTTGGTGCTAAGGCTTAAATAAAAGGGCTGTTGGGCCTTAGCGGAGGTATGCGCTCTACTGAGTGCCATTCTAGTTTGTTATTGCTAATAAAGAACTGTTGATGGGTGTTATGTGTGCCACACATAGGACTGAGGATTTTGTGTGTCATGTTAAAAAAAAATTCCAGCCCCTTCCTTTTAACACTTCAATATGTCATTACAGTAGGTACAGTTTCTAAGACAGGCTTCATTTCATTCAGTATAGTGCATCTGTTGGTATTTTCTGATGCTTTAAACTACCACAAAATCTTTAAAAACACATTTCTACTTTAAGCTGAGTGGCTGCTCTTTTCATCTGCAACTATCAGTTAAACATTTTGCAGGGAACTCTTTATTTTCGGGTAAATTACAAGAGGCGTATGCAGACGTGGAGGAGTTGAAAAACAGCATTCAAAAGGGCTATTCAGCATTCCTTTGACTAAAATGTGACCAAATGCTCATCAACCACCACATTCATACCATTCATGTCCTTCGACAAAGAGCACTGATCACAGTGCGAAAGGTCCCATTTGGCAATTTGGAACATCTGGGATGATTGATTATAATGATAGTTAAATTGCAAAGCAAAAGTTGCTGCCCCTCATCACAATCCGCCATATGCATGGAGTGAATTGCAGTGTAACCTCTGTGCCAAATATAAATCTTTAGAGGCTGCCCATGGGGAAATAAAACACTCTTTCAGAAATGTGTTTCCAACTCATGAGCCTTTCAAATAAAGGGACTGGATACAGTATGGAGAAATGCAACAGCATTTAGTGAATGCATCTCTGCTGCTTTTTTTTTTTTCCATTAATAACTCCTCTAAGAAAAGAGCAGAGTTTTTGGGGATTCAGTCCAGGTCACTGACTTTGGGTGCATTGTCTTCAGCATAACACTCTTTGATTGTTCAACTTCTGGGTTGTTTTCTCAGCCTGACCACTAATGCCTGCCTTCATTTTTTATAAGACTAATGGACTCCTACACTGCCTCTTCCCTTGTCAATATTACCTTCCATGCTTCCTGCCTTATTTATAGGCATGTGTTGCCTCTGGTAATGTCCATTGTCTTTTCTGAGAAGCACGCAAACAGCATAACGTGAACATCAGCTGCAGGCCAATTACCCCCCTCTCTTCTCTGAACACTGATTCAGCTTTTCCATCTCCCATAGTCATAGCTGCACGGATCTTGGCTCTTCCTGACAAAACACCCACAAGTGACCCGAAATGTCACGGCCCTGGCTTTCCATCATGGTTGAGCATATGAAAACACATTTAAGACTTGTAAACTGACCTCAGTGGGGCTTTTAGAACACATGGAAGCTAGATCGGATGCCGTATTTTTATCCATACATCATTGCTTCTCTTGGTTCAGTGGTTTCACAGTTGTTTTTTGCACCGTTTATGAACACACGGATTTCAGTCCAACTATCTTTTAGCATATGTGCCTTACTTTATTTACTCCTTGCTTTGATTCTCCTTCCTTGTGTTCGTTTGGTTTCACTTCAGAGGTATTCTGAAGACCAGCAAGGCACTCTCATTTCCTCTTTAAAATACTGTACGAAAGGCTTCACCTGTTTTCTACAACAAACTCAGCAGAAAAGCTGCAGCTCCTCCCTGGCCTTCCTCTGTCCCTTGTAAACCATCCTTGAAGATTTGGACATCTTTTTTTTTGCTTCTCATCTTTCTCTTGGACTGTTTTGACATTAGTTTCGCTCTTTTCCTCCTCGAACCTGCGAGGGCTGCACCTGTCAGGATCCTTCTCGGACTGAGTTTTGTTGGCTCCGTACCCTGCTTCTCCTCTTCATGAAGCATTCCGTCTGCATCCACGCCTTGCCCTCCATCGTTCTTTTAACCCTTCTTGCTCAGGTTCAGTGGCTATAAAGGAGCCGCACTTCACCGGTGCCTGCTATCGATCCGTATCACACAGGACACACACCTCTCTTTGCTCAGCAGTAAAGGCTTTTAAAACAGTTTGTGCTCTGTAGCAAGGTCGTCCAACCATAATTGTCAAGGAGGGAGCCATGATACCTCAACTGGTGTATGTAATTGTAATATGCAGCTGTGTAAGCCTGTGTGTGTGCACTGTTATTTATATTAAATAATAAGAAAACATACGGTCATAGCCAGTGATGGTACACCATGTCTCAAAAACTGGATGACATAAATATCCACATTATCTGAGAACAAAATCCATGGTTGAATATCTTAGCCAATTCTAAAGGTCTTAATCCCGAAATAGACAACTCTGGCTTCTATATTGCAAACACATGGTGCATTATTACATCCCTGCTGATATAAAACACCAGAGTCTATAAGTGGGTGATACAGCAAGAGAGGAATGAAGGCACAAATCGGCTTTGCTTGGTTGTTGCCTGCTATAATGCCACTTGCAGCTGTGTTTTTAATAGTTGTCCATACTTAAGTTATGTTACAATTTCAAGTGATAATAATCACACTGTGATAATCCTAAAACGCAACACATTGATTTTGTACATCATTGTGTTAACTTGGTATTCTTGTGTCTGTTTCTCCAGCATCGATGCTGTTCTGATGCTATAATGCCAATAATTTACATTATTGTAATCAGACTAAAATGATGGGTCCAGCTGCCCACTGCTAAATGTAACTGATGCACTGTTCAGTTCGCTGACTGGTTCATCTTATGGGCCTTTTCATTTATTTTAATGTTAGCTTGTTCTTCTGTTCTGTACTTATCTACAATCTCGACAAGTGTTTTGCATACAGAGGCTTCCCAGAAGGGGCCCAAGTGCCAACCCGTTACTCCAATGTGTGATTGGTTATCTTCCCAGTTAGAGGTGGGACCTATGTTTGAACCAACTGTCTGATGAGTATTTTAGAACGTGCATGTTGTGATTTTTAGTCTGATTTTCACACTTTTCATATGCACAAGAAAATACACTGTCTTAACCTCCACTGAATAAGTCTATTTAATTCTGAAGTTATAAGAACCTTTCTGCTTTAATAAGTTAAGATTGCATATAAAGTGAAGTTCAACTCTTTCCATTGTTACATGGAGTAATCCTTTCATGGAGGAGCAGTATAATCTTCACATTGTGTGTCTTAGACATAATCTGTTCTTTAGAGTTTGTGCCTATTTGAACAGCATTTGCAAGACTGCTGTGTTGTAGCATGCAATGATTGTGATTACATTAAAAGTTCCATGAACTCTGCTTCACCTTATAATGCTTCTTCATTTTTCATCACTGCAATGTTCAGTCCTGTACAAAGACATGGTGTTTGAGGACACTGAAAATGGCCG
This sequence comes from Hollardia meadi, assembly GCA_037974645.1. NCBI lineage: Eukaryota > Metazoa > Chordata > Actinopteri > Tetraodontiformes > Triacanthodidae > Hollardia > Hollardia meadi. The sequence goes on from JBBPCS010072223.1 coordinate 3,710, forward strand.
CAGCTGTTGCAAAAGATGCCGTTTGAACTTTAAAACGCAAAGCTCATTTCCAAACTCATGTCAACTAAATACATTAACATGTTTTGAGCAGAATTGCCCTCACAGTGACAGCACACTTTTAGAGCCAAGAAAAATAGTATAAACCCCACACGTTCCAGTGCCTGCAGCTATGAGGACATTCCACTGTTGCACTTCCTGTAACATGTGCTAAATCATATCTTCTTCTCCTGTGTCTGGGTAAAGTAATGACAGGGTTCCACCCAAGGTGAAGGACATACTAATTCACTCTGGCACAGCATTGTTTTGATGTAGAGATAACGGCAGGCAGAGGTGAGTGATGGAGCTGTCCGACAGGAATGAGAGGAGGCAGACAGCAGGACAGACAGATGGGGCATCACGGGAAACATGCCTGAGATCATAAAAGACTCTCCAGGACATAATGAGAGACTTTGGATTGGGGGGGGGGGGGGTTCTCCCAGGAAGGCATCATTTAACGGGCATTTAACAACTTCTGTTGAGTGAGTGATTTGCACTTCGCTCGTGATCTCTCTATCTTTTGCTCCATGTGTGGGGTTCCTGACAGACGTACTCTCGCAAAGACCTTTGGATTCGCGGTAAAGTAAAACAGTCCTTTTTGTCTTTGATTTGGGTAAATGACATCTTTACGAGGTAGCATCACAGACGTATGGTCCACTAAGGCACATCCATCAGCAGCAGAGCGAAGGGGCGATTGAGTTTCCAGACTCTCCCAGCGTGTCTTGCTGTCTGCAACACCCCTTTATGAGTCACCTTGTCAATGTCTCTGAAGCCAGACAACCTTATTTTACTGTATAGACATGTCTTTGTTTCCCATACTCACCAGAGGGGAAGATTTTCAAGGTCTAAGGTGTAAAAAATAACACCTTTTAAAAGAAAAGCTTCTCAGCTATTCTAAGCCAGCAGAAAAGAGGAAAAAGAAGAAAACAAGAGTGTATTTCTACACCACAAGTGTCAGATTCTGAGGCCAAGAATGTGGCTTTCATGGCCTCTTATCTTGAATACACTTTTGGCATTCTCACATTGACGCCCAGCATTTATCAAGATTAACTCCCACTCTGTGCAAACTCCAGTGGAGAAGCTTAAATTCACCTCCCAATTTCCCGATTTCCATCTAGCCAGCTGGCTCTAAATGATAGACCTTTTCAAAGCTGGAATTCGGTGGCACACTGGACTTCAGCGACGGGGACTCGCTGTCACATATTGATTTGATCATTATCAAATTAAGCACATCTCTTGTGATATATTAAAGAGCCATTGGAGATTCATAACAGCCGAACAGGAGCAGCAGCCACAGGGTGCTGTTCACCCCCTCCTGATCCGCTATCACTCTCCCTTCCATCTGCCTTTCACATTACTGCCACTCATACCGAAGACTGGAAAGGTCATCCATGAAATGTTCGGTGTGAGATTATTCAGCCCTGTCATCCAGAATTGGAATTTACACTACTCATTCGCTGGTCTTCATAACATCAGTACTGAATATGTTGTGATATGGTGTTATGTTGTAAATGCACCCCAAACAAACTCAGCATTTCTTCTTTTTTTTCTTTTTTTACAGTTCTTCAAGAGGCATTCACGCACAAAAACCTTGTGCAGCCTTCAGGGAGCAGTTGTTCTCCAAAACTGTGGATGGCACTGTGGACACATCTGCAATAAGCACAAGGGAAGGCCACTGTAGAAGAAGAAACCTGGAGAAGTCAAATGTGACCAATTGCTTTTTTTGTTCTTGATAAATATCTTGGTAATCTGATTTTTGGTGTTTCAGAGGCAGAGAAGCAAGTCATTATGTTGGGGATACCACAGGCCAAAGAGCCAATGAGCAACAAGGCGCTGCGCACGCCATTTAACACGCATACTTATTTAGACTAAAGCATTTTTCCTTTCTGAATAGGGAGACTGATTACTTAATTAAGTGTCATTACATTAATTAATTAATACAGAGTTACGACCACGGTGAACAGAAGGTCTGCAGTGTAATCGCTTTTTCAGATGTTACTGAAAAAAGAAGACTACAGGGAGTATTTCTTTAAGTTCCTTTACTCTCAACAATTACTCTACTGGCATCAGAAACATGTAGGGGACAACACAAGCAGGCAATCACATGATGCTGTAGCTCAGATGTGTAGTACAGCATAGCCTCAAACCCTAAGCATGTCAGCTGTACGCATGGCATACAACCTGGTAATGCAGAGATAATTAACCAGGTTAAAAGCAAGTGTGTCTGTTGCATCCAATGTGTGAGACTAAAAAATGCAGCTGACGTGTATTGTGTAGACAAGGTGTTACAGCACACAACACCAGAAAGCATGGAGGAGTGTGTACTTCTACAAGGCACTGTCAAATTGTATTTTCAGATCTGAAAGTAAACTGAATTTTGACCTTGCTTTATTTGCAGCCCACTGGACTGTGCAGTGACAAACTGCATTATGTGCTGTACCTAGTCTGTGTGTGTGTGTGTGTGTGTGTGACTGATCTTAAAAGGAACCCCTGTTCTTGTTTTTGCTTCTTTTTTTTTTGTTAAATCCTCAGCCTCAAAAACACATTTTTATTTAACATATTTTCAAAGTCACCTGTATTTGTCTTGCTTAGAGAAAATTCACATTATTGCCACATCTTCACATCAAGTTCACTCAAAATGCAGCTCAAAGAGTCAATCTTATTTCTTTTGTCGACTGATGCGAGCACCTCATGCACCAGTAGTAGAAATGTATCCTCTCTGTAAGCTTCATTAAAATCATTCCTGAGATCTGCACAATAAGCATGCTAGCTAACATGTAGTGCACAAACAATGAATGTAAATTGATTTCTAGTTAAAGAAATTAGAAAACCTAATGGACAAACAAACAAAGCATTGTGGTAAGTGAGAAATATGAAGAGTGGCATTGTGCGCCACTGATAATCAAAAGGAAGATGCTGTAGAGGGGACCAGCAGGCACACAGCAGGTAGTCAGAGTAGAAAGAAAGAACGGTATGAGCTTTTAAATTGTCCTCCACATCTCACCCTTTGTTTTTTAATAGGCAACCAAACCTCCTCTGGTTTCAGCGGAGCAAATCATGTAGACAAAATTGCATTTTTGGTGTGTTTGGTGTTTCACAGTAAGAGTAGCTGTTCTTGTGATTGTGTCCGGTCTTTGTGGCTCCTGTTGACTTCAAAATAAAGATGGACGACATGAGAGCTCCCCAAAGTGGAACCAAAACATCTGGGTGGCTCACTCCAGTATAGGTCATAAACTCCTCCCCCTCCATGTTAGCAGATGGGACATGGGCCAACCTAAAAACTCAAAAAACATGTCAAATAAATTTTTCCCAGATGGTTTCTCTCATTTTAGGTTGTTCTTATCACGCTGATGTATGTTCAAGTGTTCATTTTTCTTAAGAGTTTGGTTTTAATTAGTTATTTGATGCTATAAAAAGGGGATGAAACGTCATGATTGACAGCTGAGCCCTGCTTGCAATTGAGTCGGGTGAGTGTTTGGGCGGGAACTCAATATCACAGCTCCACCAATCACTACTGTGCAGACTGGCGGCGCTCGTATCCAGGATATTTTGGCTTCATTTTTGTACATTGGGAGGAAGCAGAGATAGATCACCCAACTATACAGTATATGTCAATGAAGGCTTCCATAGAAAAAAATCGTGAAGATAGCTGCATTGTGTGGCATCCATGGTGTTTGAAGACTGACCCATGCTACTGAAGGTCTCACTATTAACCATTCTATTTATAATCTCTTTTGAGCCCCACAACTTTATGAAAGTGTAATACCAAATCACTGAAGTAGACCTTGAACACCTAATACATACAGTATATATTACATTTTTTAATTGCAGGGATAATTTAAAAAAAAAAAATTTTCCCCATCAAAATACAACCAGTGGTGCTCACGTTTGATGGACAGACTGACAGATATACAGTAGCTCCATCTTTAATCCCTATCCATGCCCCTTTGCAGAGGGTACAAGGGTCAGAGCTTGAAGACCCCGACAAGATTCCTGTTATTCCACAATGAGAAGTGCTAGAAGAAGAGATAGGGGAAATGTGAGTGAAGAAGGCAGGAGAGGATGTTTTTTATATATGTCTAGATAACAGCATATTGGATAAAGTACAGGAAGGAATGGGCGAGGCTCATATAATTCAAAGGAGAGTGGATGATAAAATCCACCAGAGCAAGTTAGGAATTCTGGGCCTCACTCAGGCGCAAACTGGGAAGTTTTCGTCGTGACAGCAATAAGCAACAACTGTTATGTAGTGCTTTAGCCACAGAGGATCCAGCAAGTAATACATAAAAAATATTACGACTTACCACTGTAACAGCTTGTCTGTGAGACGCTGTGACAAACTCAAAAGGTCAAATGCAAAGGCAAATGTTAATTTCAAATAGTGCACAACGATAAGCAGTGTATTTCTTTCCAAATGTAATCACAAAGTTTCATGGTTGACACTTTTGTTTTGATTGATGTTTAAAATACAGAGAGAAAGAGGGGAATTTTCCTTTTATCCCAACAAAACTATGCCTTTGTGTGCCTGGTCAGGGCAGAGGAACAAGCCGAAAACCGAGTTTTTCTGGTGGTGTGTTAGCAAACACCTCTACCGCTCAACATAAATGTGACAGTGTTTGTTTTTTTTCACCTGATGAATGTCAGTCCAGTATTCACTCACTTTATTTTGGTGATAATTCTCTTTGATTTGAGTACAAGTGACACCCACCACATTACACATAGTCACGTGAGTCATTGTTTATATAAAAATATAGATTAAGTGCAGCTTTAAAGCACCTACCCACCCATGGTAATCCTATACAGTATTTTGCACTTATTTTGCTGGATTAGACCTCTTCTGCGGGAGCTGTGGCTCAGGAAGTACACTGGGTTGTCCATTAATTGCTCCCAATGGTGAGGGCTAACACCTCGCAGGGTAACATGTGTGTGTGTACAGTATGTGTATGTTTGAATGGGTGGAATGAGAGGAAACCCCTAACCCAAGCACTTAAAAGCGGTATATACACCGATCAGCCACCACATTAAAACCACTGACAGATGAAGTGAATGACATTGATCGTGGCTACAGTACAATCTTCTAGTGGGTCCTGGTATTCATGTGGATGTTCTTTGACCCATAAAACAAACATTGTTTCAGACAAAGTAAACCCCCTCATGCCAACAGCACTCCCTGATGGTATTCATGGATTGGCACGTCCCATGTAGCTCAATCAGATATGGATCTGGGGCATTTTGAGGCTGTAGCGAGATAAATGTTATTAATTTCAATTGTCAGTGGTTTTAATGTTGTGGCTGATCGGTGTACTGTATATATCAATTCCTCATAACTGTGTGTGTGTGTACAGACTGAAACTGACATCCTCGGCTAGGTCCAAAATATTGTTTCTCAGATGCTCAAGACTAACAAACCTCTCTTCCATAAGTGGTCTTCTTTTTTATCCATCTGCTCAATGCAAAATAATGGAGTTTGTGGCCTATTGTCACTCGTTTTTACATTTGGCTGTTGGACAACTAGAATTCACTAGCCTATATAGTTTTAGGGTATAATTCTGACCAGACTCCCTTGCACTATAAACAAAAAAGAAAAAAGATATAATATCAGGGACAGTCCATGACAGTTTTGCTTCACCGGACAAATTCTTATGATTCTAATAAGATAATAAATTTCAGTCCAGCAAAATTTTGAAAATTCACAGCAGTTAATCAACAATTAGCAAGCTCGCTAGCTTGATGATAACTCTCTCTTACTAGAGACAGCCCAGTACAGACAGAGAGAAGTTCACAGTGTTATGGTGACTGATTAGTGCTAGCATGTTTCCAGCTTGCTAGTGTGTTAGCGGTTAATTGGCTACCTAAAGCGGTTTAACCAACAAGCCGTGTGTGCTGGGCCTTCAGGCATAGGCGCCGATTTATGGTTTTTGCCTGTGGGTGTCAACATTAATTGAATACCAATAGGCCTACCATACCTTCCCTGTGGGTGCTCAACCTTTTCAGTGGGAGCTTGAGCACCCTCGTGATCGGCACCTATACCTTCAGGGTACAGCAACCTAACAATGGTATTTATAAACCACTACACTAATTGGCTGGTAAAACAACTAACCCCACCCTCACCCTTGACGTGTCACATCTAACATTTACTGTATATCTTCAGCTGTACCCTGAATTAGAAATGTTACATTATTTATGTCAGTTTGTTTTTCACTGCTGAGAGTGGCTTGTTCCAATGGCGCCATTTTATCCATCAAAAAATGTATCTGAAAAGTATAAAAGAGAATTTGCCAGGTTCATCCTTTACAGCACTTTAATAACCTGTTTTACAGCAAAATCCACTCCTTTAGTACTGACTTATAGGACTGGACTATTTTTTATCCTTTACTTCTAACTGCAAAAACCTGTGCACTAAAACTTCAACAATATTTATCATCGAGTGCAAGTCAAGCAGAAAGACAGAAAGGGACTTCCCATGTGAAACCATACCGTATCTCCAGCCAGAGTAATTACAGCCAAAGTGGGCACTCTTCCTCCAAGTGCAATGCATTAGCTCCCCAATAAATGATTTATAAATATGCAACCCACTCGCCCCTGTGATTACAGTACAAAAAGAAAAAAGGAAAAGTGGAGATAAGAGAGACACACCTCTTCAGCTTTTCCCTCTGTGTTTTTTGGGTTTTTTGTTTTTTTTTGCCAAATGGAGCAAGATGTAAGATGGGTATGTTTAGCGCTCTGTCTTGACAGGTGGGATTCAGGGCTGAACTCAGGCCTGTATCTCTGTAAGGCTGCACTACAGGGATTTCTGTGATGATGGAGTAAGTGGCTTCTGTTGGCGTTAAAGCACACAGATCAGCTGTCCCTTAGACAATACTCCCAGCTCTTGAGCAGAGAAAAGTTGTTTTTATTTTTTATTTTACCTTCCCACCACCCTCCTCTCTAGATAGAAGCTGATAAAAATAGCTCCATTCATTCTAACAGGAGGGTTTCTCTCTAACAAAAGGACCATTTTCTGCCAGGAGAATAATGCATTTCCTCTGCATATTATTCTGGAGTATCTAAATGGACATAGGCGACTTTCAACAAAGCACATTTTGGTTTAAAACTTTAAATCATCCTTGCTGCTCTGCTGCATTCATGGCTGCAAATTGAATACAGTACCTTTCTCAGTGATGGAAGCTTGAGGAAAAATGAAGTGTTTTATTGTTCATTTATCTTCCTGAATTTTCTATAATTCACTGCGCACAACGGCAGAATATTTATTGTAATAGCATCCACTTGTACAAGAAATCCATCTTCATGATGAAATCACACAATGTGGATGATCTGGAGAAACATGTTTTATAGGGAACAGTTGACAGGGCTATAATATACCAAATTTTATTTCAGATTTGTATCTAATGTATGTGTCAAACCAATAAAGGCACACAGCAAAATATGGATATCTATTACCTGCTATGACAATCTGTATGATGAATATGTTCTTGCGCTGTTAGAAAATGTGCATGAAATGTCAATTTTGCACACAAATTAACATATAAGGCAGACTGGTCATGCTCCTTGTCAGTACCTGATCTGTGCCAGCTGCCCGATTAGTACTGCACATGTGCAACAGAGATCAGAAGGAAGCAAGATGGGTCACTCATTAAGCTATTTTTTTTAAAAAATGTCTTCTGGGTGCAGTCTGAAGACATATATGTTAATATATATATAATATATATTGTTGAGGGTGTTTGAACCGTGTGTTTGTGCTCAGTTTAGCATCTGACTAAACTCAGCACTCACTTGAGACTCTGGCTCTTTCTGTGATTATCAATGGTCTTTTCTTTTTTTCGTTTCTTCTTTGTATGTTCATTATTGGCAGCTCCACGCTCGCTGCTGCAGAGATCGGGAAATCAGAGTGAAGATAAATCCACTTTTTAATCTCAAACATTTAACACAGCTGAACACAGCTTTGTCCTCGAGAGCTAGCCAGCACAGAGTTGCTTCATTGACTGTATATAAAGATGGACAACATGAGAGCTCCCCGATAGTGAAGCCAAAACATTTAGATCACCCCCTGGTGGTGGGCTGCAATATAGGTCATAAACCCCTCCTCCTCATTGATTTCAGGTAGGACATGGGCCAAACTTAAAACTCAAACTACATCTCAAATAAATTGTTTAGTGTTAATTTTTCTGATCAGTTTGGTTTTAATTAGTTATTTGATGCTATAAAAATGGGGTGAAAAATCATGATTGACAGCTGAGCCCTGCTTGCGATTGGGCGGGCGGGTTTATGGGCGGGAACTTGGTCGCTACTCTACAGACTTTGGCTCCAAATGACATCACCATCACAAGATGGCAGCGCTCCTATCCGGGATATTTTGGCTTCACTTTTGTAAAGTGAAAGGAAGTGGAGACGCGTCGTCCATCTTTATTTATGTCAATGAGTTGCTTAATCTGCGTCTGTCCCTCCGTTCAGACCTGTTAGTAAAATGAACCACACAGCAAGCCATATTATTTGTCCGATATTTGCACGAAAAATTCTTCAAAAGGCACCAACACCACAAAATGTTAATGTCAATAATACATGCTGTATGGCACTGCGTATTTGCAGAACCTCATTTACATACAGTATGTACCACCGGCCTGATTTTCACATGCATGACAAAGAGTGTGTTGTTTTTTTTACCAGCAGACTGTGAAAGCTATGACAGTGACTCTTGACTGAGGGTCTGGCGGTTCAGAGCCAAACTTGTACTTGACCTGCGAGCTTGGCAAGGCTTCAACAGAGAAAGCAGATGCAACAGATTGTGAATGGATGGCAGGAAGATGTAATTTTGCCCTGAGCACTGTAACACTTATCAACAATGTAAAATGTTATTTTTCTACTAGTAGTAGCAGTCATATGCTCTCAATCTCCATGTGTCTGCAAATTACTGTTATCTCTTAACTTTCCACACTGCTGGCAGTTAATAATTGTGTTGTATGTGCAGTTGAAGGCAACATAATAACATTTTCACATATGTTTGATGTACTGTATATAGAGCAGTTTTTCTCTCAGAACAGGAAAATAACTACTGTTTCATTGAATACTGTGTACTGGGACAAAACCAAGTTATAGTATAAACAAACAAATAACAAATAAAAGCGGAATTAGGGTCTAGTTACTCTTGAAAGTGAGACTATTGAACATGAACAAATGAAACATTTTTTCTTTTTCAAATTAATAGTTGAATTAATTCTTAAAATAATAATAATAATAACAATAATAATATGGTACTTATATGATTATGTATGTATTAGATTATATAACTGACTTAAGACTAATATTGCTATCTTTATGACTTCTCTACTTGTGCTACTGTTACACCATGTTTCCACATGTAAAAAAGGTTTGTACCTCACCAGACGTTTGTTGATTCCTCATTGTAGTCACATTTTACTCGCTCTCAGTCTGGTCGGCTAATGACTTGTCTTAAGAACAACTGACTCATGACAATATTGGGATATGACGGGACATTCAAGGCATTATTATCCTGCAATTTTGTCACCTTAGGCTACAAGAGCTGCTGTTCAGCAAAGTAACAGGCCAACACAGAGTTCTTGGATTACACTGCATTTATTCTGCACTGGCACTAATTGAACATTTGTACGCCGAACTCTTGGGCGCACAATGTGTTCTCATTTCTACTATCCCACGTGGAAGTAGCCAACACAGGGAGGATAAAAACAGCAGAGACCCCTTTTCTACCTCTTGCAGAGAGAGCTGTATTGATTGGCAGCACTGCTCACGATAGTACATTTGGAGAAGCTTTTCTATCACAGCGTAGATGGAGGAGAAAAAAAAGATAATCCTAACAGCAGCCTCACAAGCTGTGCTGAACACATCCTTTTAAACCTGCAGGAGCTGCCCCCTTTAGTTCCAGTGGCGCCTCTGGGAGAATGGTAAAGTGCACTGCAATGTGACAGCCACTCGCAATCAGACAAGGACAGTTGCAATGCTGGCGACAAGGTTATCAACATCTTGTGCAGATTTCCACCGACACTTTGCCTCCCGAAAAGGTTGCCGCGCTGACCTTGCACTGACCAATAATCCGAGGTTTTTTTTAAGCGATCAGAAAGGAGGAAACAGGCTAATGGGCGCTGCACAGTGGCGAGATGTCTCCCTGTCACACTTCATATAGCCTGATGCGTCAGGATTGTTTCAGCGCTCAGGCCGGGCAATTACTGTCCTATTCCAATCTACTCCTCAGCGCCACTGTAATGAAAAATAATTAAGAGGCTGAAAATGAGTTTTCTCATGAAATGATTTTGGTGGTTGAACACAATCGTACTTGGCAGATGGCTACGCGAGTGTGCTTTTATACAGCAAAGACAGCTGATCATGTACAGGGTGCAACAAACTTTGAATGCCATTTCTGTCAGTGAGAGTGAAGGTGTACACTAGATTAACTGTTATCCTCAATGATCAGTGGGCAAGCATACATCTGTAACGCTGCGGTTAACAAAAAAAGGCTAACTCAGGGTGCTGTCAAGTCAAGATTATTTAAACAGGGCATTTTAATAAAAAGGTTGTTGACAAAGCAATTCAAAGCAGGAAAGCAAGAATCTAAACAAGTACAGGACAAAGAAAAGGAGCTTAAAGGAAAAGTCCACACAAGAATTGAGCATGGCGTTAGTTCTGTCAGGACACAAAGTCAAGCTCAGCTCTTAAATCCATACACATTAGCTGATTAAAAGGTGATCAAAAGCTCAACTGATTCCCTTCTATGCAATCATTGGCAAATTTCAAACAGGGCGCGCTATTTAAGCTGCTTTAGCTGGCTACTCTTCCTGCTTCCTCTGCGAGCTGTTTCGCAACCCACCTCCACCCCAGCTCCTCCTTTTATGTCTATGTATGATGTATCTGACTTAATCAATGTAATTTCTGTTGTCATTGATGCCTGCTCTGTTCTGTACAGGGTCTTGCTGCTGCTGCTTTCCCTGCCTCAGGCTTTCCATGTCAGCACATGGAAGGGCTAAGAGGTGTGCTCTCCTAGCCTTAAGGCTTTCAACAGATGCACGTGGAAGGGCAGGGAAGCCCCAGAACAGAGCCATACCGCCAAATGTAACTACTGCAATATAAATAAAATTTCTTTGACTAAGGTGGTCCTGACAGAAATGAAAATTCAGTCATTATCTGTTACAGTGTTACAAAAACAAACTTTGAAAAATTATCCTGACCCAAAAAAAAAGAAAAGAAAAAAAGTTGGGAAAATTCCAAATGGGACACCAGGTTTTATTCTGTATAGCTAGAGGCACAAGTGATTTAGGCAAATACATACTAATTTTAAATGTTTTGCAGAGTAAGCTAGTTGTGTATGTGTGCACAGGTGTGTATATGGAAGAGAAAAGTAAGTGCACACATACACAACTGTGCATCTTATCCTTCTGACAAAAAAAGTCTGTAGTTAAAATCTACAGTCCTTACACCCAGGGTGGGAGAGGTTACACCTTTATATTTCATATTGGTTCGTGAAGTCTGGCGAAGGAATAAGCCAAAATAAGTGAAAACATGTGGGCATGCATAGTCGTTAATGTTCATAGAGACCATGCAATAGCAAACTTTGGAGATAATAACAGGCACTTGTTGTTAGCATACTGGGGCTCACAACAAGAAGTGTAGTTTTTTTTATTTTTTTTAACCATTGGAGAGGAGGGCTCCATCTTATATCTTTAGAAACTAGCATTACATTATTTTGCACGATGGATGGTTTCACATCCAAGTCAGTTCACACACTAGCAAACAAGAGCCTTACCTGACCTCACCGAGTATATGTCATCAATGAAGCAAGCAATGCTGATCACGGATTCAGGATTATCATTCGTCGAAGAGGAAAAAAATCCTGCAACGTCACGAGCATTGCACAGTGACATGGTAGCAAAAGCAATCATTTGATAGGAATACACAAGAAAACATATATCTATGAAATAAACAACATTTGGAAGATCCATCTTGATACAAAGATAGTAGGTATTCCACACGCACCACTTTCTCTTTACTAATGGCCGTACTGTGAGGCTCACTGTAAGGCACGAAATCTGTCAATCTAAAAAACAACTGACAGATTCCCTCACAGAGATATTTACATAATATGTGGACAGGAATTACTGAGAGGAATGCCATAAGTGTAAGTGAAAATGTCATTACATTTTACAAAAGGACAGTTAAGAATAAATAGCTGGAAGAATAAATGGCAGCTAGCTAGCTAGCCACAAGCTAACACCCAGTGGATGTAAACCAGTCACCCGGTGGGTGATATGAGTCAAAAATGAACTAATAGCTTGTGGGTCAAATCTCATGTTTGATGTTCAGATGAGTTTAAAAGATTGGTTGATCAAAAGAAGAAAGAAGTGATTCCCAATTCAAGTGTGTGTGTGTGTGTATGTGTGTGTGTGTGTGTGTGTTTCACCTCTGCTGCTACACCTCCATCCAAAGGAAACACTGAACTCTTTGACAATAATTATCTAATCACAGTTAACATGCACTGCTTCAGTTCACATGACACTGACACTTTAAAATGGTCTACCTGGATATTTCATCTTGTCTCTGATACCTGTGGCAACCCACACCAACACAATCCCTTTAGGATATGGTAAATGGTAAATGTCCTGTATTTATATAGCGCCTTTCTAGTCAGCTTGACCACTCAAAGCGCTTTACACTA
>JBBPCS010072224.1:0-16422 GCA_037974645.1 Hollardia meadi
GTGTGTGTGTGTGTGTGTGTGTGTGTGTGTGTGTGTGTGTGTGTGTGTGTGCGTGTGTGTGCGTGTGTGTGTGTGTGCGTGTGTGTGCGTGTGTGTGCGTGTGTGTGCGTGTGTGTGTGTGCGCGCGCCCGCTTCAGTGTTGAATTACGCCCCTCGCAGCAGCCTACACCATGTAATCTTCTGTCAGGCTATTCTGTGAACTGATACCCTTCATCCATATTGCTTTGGGGATTCACTTGACACAGTTTGTCAGCGTGGTGATGGTCTTATTCTGTACAGTGACTGGAGTGCAAGGGAGTCTGTCCCCATTCAAGCCTAGAGCTCCTGCAGGATTTCTTTTAAGACTTGATGTTGGATTTAATAGTCAAATATCTGGATGTACAGAATTGAATTGAATATAACTGGTTCTTTAACACAGTGCAGGTAGATGAAGGAATATTCAAGCTCTTTTACTTAAGAGTCAAACTTTTCTGAAAATACTCATTATGCCAAATGGCTCATTTCGGAATTATATTAATAGATTATAATAAGTAATGGTGGCAGGTGGTTAATAACTGAATGCTAGATCATATTTTACTAGTTAATTTTTATTTTGTATCAATAGCCTAAATCTGTAAAGCTTTCAAATGTAATGTAGTGGAGTAGAAAGTAGAATATTTGCCTAAAAGATGTAGTGAAGTTGAAGTATAAAATAAATGGAAATACTCAGGTAAGGTGCAAAGACCTTGAAATTGTACTTAAGTATGATACTTGGGTAAATGTACTTAGCTGAATTCCACCACTGCAGGAAGGTCTTGATTTTTGGTTTAGGTTTCAGATTAAAATAAGTTGTATTAATAAACGGTTTTAAATACCATAAAGTCTGGGTCTGGACACTTAATGTTACACAGTCATTCTTACTCCAACAAACTTGGCACTATTCTCATATGTGCATCCCTGAGCCAGGATCAATCAACATATCTGTTTGGTTTTTTTTGTCTACTACACAGTTAATTCGGGGGGGTTTTTGGTTGTTGTTTTTTTTTTTTTGTTTTTACAAATCAATGACACAGTAGATGAATGTGAAAGAAACGGTTAAAAGGTCAGAAATTCATTTTTAATAGAGCATAAAAGTGAGCATGTAAACCTTTTTTTTTTTTTTTACATTGTTCTAGGTTTCCCAAACAGTACAAATTACACCTTTTGTTTCAGTTAGATGTACATCACTTACAGTAGTATAGTGTCCACTCAAAACGTTATTTACATTTTATACATTTAAATTAAGTTACTCTCTTCCAAACTAAATGAACTAAACAGCGGAAGAGCACTGAATCAGGGAACAATATTGATTGTAGAGAGACACACAAATGTCCTTATTTATACTTCCTTTTAAATGAAACATGTTAAAGATCAGAGTGATTCTCTCACTGTTAGAAGCACCTGCTATGCATCTTAATAAGGAGAAAAAAAGATAGGAAAAATGAGAGCATGACAGTGGGGTTTTACATATAAAGAATATATTTTGTACAGCATAATAGCCTTCACAGCTCCCTGCGAAGATTTATATCTATATATTTTTTTTTTGCTTCAGTGCTTTTTCTGAAAACATTTTTACAAGTCTTGCAGGTACGTGAGCATTTCGTAATCGAATAATGGCACAGGTAGCAGCTCATGACGCGTCTGAAGGAGAATGCAAACAGCCACTCAAAGAGGACAACGACAACATGTTACGTGTAATGCGATAAAGGGAAGAAAATTATGAGGTAGATGGCTGATGGCGGACGAGTGCAACAGAAAAGACTTCTTTATCATTCCTCCTTAAATCTGAACTCCTTCTTTAAAAAACAAACTACTTTTAATAGTGTAATAAGATGTTGTGTCACATGTAGCAGACACCAAAATCTTGAAGCTGGCTCCTCCTTGTAGTGTATTCTTCATTAGTGTGTTTCCTTCATTTCAAAGGAAGAGGCTTTCCCTAACAGTGAGCACAGTATTGCAATGGAAAGGGTACAAATGAATAAAAATAGGAGCTGCAGCTTTAGGAGAACCAGCTGATTTACTGTCTAGAAAAGGCTTGCAAGTTTTTTTTTTCTGTCCTATGGACAACAGACTAACAATTGCACACGACAGAACTCGGCTAATTTAAAATCTCTACATGGGATGATATGATTCATATATGCAGGACATCAGTAATCAGGTCAGTTGTTTTTTTTTTCCTTTACACTGTACAGCTGTTCAACCAAACAGTTATCAAACGTCTTACGCCTGGGAGTATTTACATCTATAAATATTGTGCAGTATTTAGTAACAGCAATTCTGAGATGCATGTTACCATCTCATCTACGAGAGTCCATGCTCTCGACCGACAACAAGATTCATGATGGCTTCCTTGAGATTGAGATTGAACAGTTTCTTTTCTATAAAAACAAAAAGAGTCATCCTTATTGATGATGATCGAGGTGAAAATGACCTGGACAGAAACATCTTGAATAACCTCAGTGGAGGAAGGAGTCCACAATAAAGCACTTTAAAAAAAAAAGAGCACAAGGGATGAGGGGAACTGCAGAAGTGAAGATGGGGGATCAAGGAGGTTGTAGTTTCGTAGCTTGGCTAGTTCTGCTTGTTGCCATACAGGAGGGGTATGATGTAGACAGAGATGTCATCTCCAGAGCCTAATCTGTCGTTGGATATCCTCCAGCCTCGATCCTTCAGCACCCCTCGTGCTTTCATGACGAGGTCTTGAGCTGCCATTGTGTACCTAACATAATAAAAGTGATAGGCCTAGATGATTAAGGCATTATAGCATTGTGGTATACAATAAGATTCAATGATCTCATATGACAATAATTATGCTCAGGGCATCTGCCAGATGAGAAAAAAAAACTGAAAATATTATGAACTTTTGAAACTAAGCTAAAAAGAGAAGAATAGTCACAGCGTTCGTTAATGATCTTACAAGCTTTTCCTTGACATCAGAGGAATTACTTATCTAAATGTTTGGAAATTTGCATAATTACAACGAGATAACAACCCTCGTCCTCTACAAATAAGACCGGGTTGAGAGGAAGTTCAGGCCTGACTGTCGGCTACAGCTGTGTGACGAGTGAACGTGCCTGTGCTGGTCGTCTGGGTCGCAGTTTGCCAAGAAACAGGTGACTGCTTCAGCAACTTCCTGGCTGGAGAGGACGTCCCACAGACCGTCAGTTCCCAGCACCAGAACGTCGTCAGCTCCATGCTCGCACTGCGCCAAAGGGTACACTTTGACCTGAAGGTAAAGGGGGGGGGGGGAGGGGGGGGGAGAACAGGCAAGGGTTGAAAGATGGATGGTTTCTTGGAATTATTTGCACCTGTTGCGTGAATTTCCTATGACGTCAGTGAAAATGTCACATAAAAGGCTTAAGCTGCATTCACATGTTGTCAGTAGAATGAGAGGAGCAGGAAAACACCCCTTATTCCGACTTGGGAATAATGAAACGGTGATTGAACTGATTTTGCAGTTATTATACAAGAAGTTAATGTTCTGAATTGTTTTATACCAATACTACAATACTTATGCAATCAGACTTCAAACTGTCACTTTAAAAAGACACTGCCATTTGAGCTTCACAAAGACACATCAGAAATGTTTTTTTTTGTTTTTAAAGAAATCAAATAGTTACATTTTAGTTTTGGTTTGTCCAATTAGTTTGACTTTTTCCAGCTGTGAGCAGCTCTTCCATTTCCTTTCAGCAAAGCAATGTGGGAGGATAGTATACAACAAGAGCACATTCATAATAAATCATAATCATTGACTGGGTTGAATACACATTATGTTGTCACTTCCAGAGTCACTTCACATCACATAATGAAAACCTGCTTAGAATTAGTACAAAGCTGTTAACATGCTTATATTTAGTTTGGAATGGTCACAATCTTAATTTTAACATTTAATTTTAAACACGTTTGCATGCTGATATTTGCTAATTAGCAATCTGAGGATAATGTGATCATCTGGAGAACTTGAATGTTCAAATTGTTGGTGAAATATTTTAATCTGGGCCAAAGCATTGGACAGACAGGCATTAGAGTCATACTGCTATGGCTAAAAGTTAGTTAGTTACACATACTAACAAAGTGAGAAAATCTGATATGTTTTTGTGATTTGGATTAAAAACTTCTTAAATTCCTTTTCTTGGAATATCCTCTATATATTTTCCATTTATTTTTCTGAAAGCTATTGAAGTGAAGATATATGTTACTGTGGCAACTTTTGTGAGACAAAACCTCTCAAATTGTTATGCCTGAACATAAAGCATACTATGACAGTGCAAGCAAAGTACACCCAGTGGCCTTGGACTGCCATAGTTTGGTTGCTTCAAGTAATTCCTTTGCTGCTGTCGGGGAGTTGCCTATTTACAGTAGACGTGCCAACTAAGAGCAGAGGCTACTGCGAAAAGAGCACAGCGTGACCACAGCGGCTGTGAAAGCAGTTGTAAATGAACCAGAATGACCTCTGCACTGGGTCAGGAGCCTTCGTGTTGTGGTAAACCTTGTGATTTAAGTTACACTTTGCAAGAGAGAGAAGGGCTGAGTTCCCAGAATTCGGATTTCAGAATCGATTTCAAAAGCAGCAAAATATCTCTGGAAGACAGTTGATGACCAGAGCATTAGATTTCTGACTCAACGCCCATATTTGATTTCATGTCGAGTATTATCTGATGTCAAGGATAGACTTTTTTATAACCTGAGAGAAATCAATTATTGTAACTTTGCAGGGAAGGGGTTTTCCACAATCTTTGCAGGGCGGTGTCCCGGCTCTTCCACACATATGATTTCTTTATATAGTAACTGTATATTTTTCATTGCATTTAAAACATCCAGCGTGACCTCCAATGCTCACGTTGGACATGTTTTGTGTACTAATAATCTTTTTTGGATTAGGATTGTAACAGATATAGGAGTTCTATATCTATTGTGTTTACACTCAATAGTGATTACAAGCATCTCCAAGGAAAGAAATCTGAAAAGAAATACAACATCAAACAGGAAGCTGAACTATGACTGAACTCAGAGGCCAATGAATTAAAGATCAAGAGAATTTGTGGGCTTCGTGACGACTGTAATCATATGCAGTAGACACTGGGAAGGAAAGGAGTCTTTTGAGAACAAGGGCTGGTGGGGAATGTTAATGTGCATGTTGACCACATAGTTCAGTGTGGGCCGTTAATGGCCAAAGTCATTTTACATCGTTTACCTCTTTTCTTTTTTTTTTATCAGGAGGTCGAGGCTATGAGATAAAATTAACGATAAATTGAATTGAGATAAATACTCAAACACTGTGCCAATGATGTGATGTTTGTTTTTTTTTACAACAATCATGTTTGATAGAAGACATGCTTGCAATAAATATAACATGCATACATGTGAGGTTCTGGCCCTCGAGATAACTGAAACATCACTTTTTGGACATTCAACAATCAAACAGGAAATCCAGAGAGAGAGTTCCATATAAATGATGTGAATTTGTCTGAGCACACTGTGAAGGAGGACATAATGAAGGACAAAATACAACGTGGAGCCTACCTCTGGGCAGCAGGACAGGAATGGTTTAATGTAAATGTTGGAGTCGTGGACTTTGAGATTGTGGTCCCCAAGACCTCGGGTGACCCCAATGGTCGCCAACACACGAGCCTGCAAAAAATCAGACGCATGTAAAGCACAACCTTCACGTCACAAAAAGCAACAACAAAGTTAAAAGTGTTCCAAGTTCAGCTTCTCTAATAAAGTGTTTCTTTTTTATATATATATATATATTTTTTTTTTTTACTGAACAGGAAGAGGGAGACAGGGGAAGTTTTAAAGGTGCAATTTATAAAATAGGATCAGAATTTGAAGCTACCTCCAAAAATATAGGAGGCAGCATGTCACCAGAGTAACCACCACTATGCTGTCTGTGACTGTCGACTCAGTTAGCGTTGGAGCTAGTGGCCCTACAGACTGAAGTCTGCCCAGATTGCAACCTTTATCACAGGGGGAGTCAGCTGAACACGGCTGGAAACCAAACCGGTAAGGGACACAGCATCTGAGACCAGTTTGCAGACAGAAGATATAGTAAATAGGTGATTTACAGCGGCTCCGATGAGAACTGTGACTTTGGGGACAGGAGAGACGTGTAGAGCCGAAATATTTTCACATCTTACTCTGTAAATTGAGGATGTACACCAAGCAAACTGGAGTTGATTGTGGAAAGACAAACGAAGACGGTTTTGGTGAGTTTTATTTCATTTATGTCTAGTTTGAATGTGATGAAGAGTGTTTTTACAATGAGTCAACAAGGCACTTAAGCCTGTCTTAGTTCAGTAAAAGAGATAAACTTGAATTCAGAATGTGTACAGTCGTGTTTTTTTGTTTATTAAGGAAAATGGATGTAAGAATATTTACTTTCTTGACATTTTGTGAGTTTGTGTTGTTTACGTATTAGACTTAACACTAAGAGAGCTTATGAAACAAATAGATCTCCCAGCTGAAAGTAAGCGGGGGTGGGAGGCTCTCAGACTATTGCCTCTAGAGGTATTAAGTGGTATTACGGGGCAGGATGGGCTGGGGCTAGCTGGTTAACACACTACCTTCAGAGTAACACAATACATAGATGTCTTTGACATAATGTCAACATTGTTGTTTCTTCACATTCTGTTGGTAAATTTAGTTCATATTTTTAAAGTTTGAAACTAAAATGATGGCCATATCTTACAAATTGCACCTTTAAGGGATATTTTGAGTTTATTATAACACGGGTGTTATTTTTGTAGCTTTGGTGTGTATGATGTCATACACACCAAAGTAATTTCTGAGATGTGGGCCTCATCGCTATAACAAATTCAGACAGGTCAACAACATTATTATTAAACCCTTTTACTTGGAGGTAAACCTGTAAGTGAGTGCAACTTAAGTGCACAGGAAGACTACAGTATGGCCAGTACAGTAAATATAGGTTGAGCCAGAAAATTGTTCTGTAAGGACAGTTTGGGCCATAATTTTCCAATTCACCTTTCCACCATTTTCATTTTTCTTAACCTGTGGATTCATTTAAAACCTGTCTGCTCGTCTGACTGCTTGTTTCTTGCCCTGTCTGACTTCTACTTCAGTGATGTCACTACACACTCACATCTAACAATTCACTTGGGTGAGTTCAATGTTATCACTGACAATAGGGGTGATGGGCCAAAGCTACAAAAATAAGAACCAAATCGTCAAGTAGGGTGTGATGAGATTTTGACAGCTGTGTAGGTTCCTGTTCCTGAGCACATAATTTGACCCGAAACTGCTCTAATGAACTGCGAGCGTTCGTATCAGGCAGGTGTCAGAAATATATTTGTGAAACTGCAAAGCAAGATAGTTTTAACCAAGAGCATACGTACATAGGCCTACTCCTCCTTGTGAAACCGCCGTGGAAGAAGTTAAGACTTATGAAATACCGTATTTTAATGACCTATGTGAGTCGATTGCATTTATCCCTGATGATTGTAAAAAATAACCAGCATGGCAAATCCCTAAACACATTTCACTGACAAATACAGGCTACTCCTTGTAATCTTTATCTGGATGGATGAGCAGCATTTAGGCAAGCAAACAGAAGCTCATCATCAGCATCTTTCAGTTTTGTGGGTGCCTAACGATCATTCACCAAGCCCCAGGTGCCATCAAACTCATTTATAAGCTGTGCAAAACTCTTTTTGACTCCTACTGTCTGCACAGATCACCACCGATGCTTCTAAAAATGGCTGCTGGCAGAGGACTGGGGAACTGGGCTAACTGAATCTACTGTACAGTGCATGAGACAGGGCAGCTAATGTGCATGGGGAGAGCAGTGCAAGAGGGCGAGTGTAGCCTGGTAGGAATGTATGTATGCAGTATGCAGCACAGAAAGGTGGAGAGGTGGAGAGAAGGGAGAGCATTTCAAAGTGGCGGGAAAGCTCCTCTGGCAGGGAAGGGGAAACATCCTGCGATTAATTGTTGAGCGTTGGGGCCCAGCAGGCTGCGCGCCGGGCTTTGAAGTGCTCTGCCGTTTGTCTCCCTCGCGCAAAGCCCCCTCGCTCTATCTAGCCATCCATCTCTGCGCCACACTTCAAAGGGAGAGGACGCGACGTGGGCACAGCCAACTGTGCAAGGGGTAAACCCAAATGTGGTTGCAGGCAGAGAGCACGGTGAGGTGACACCTGCCCCAGTCATCATAAATCTGTCTGTCTGTGTTAAGTACAAAACTGGAGAAGGCCACACTGAGAAAATATTCACATCTATCATGTTTCCCATCTGACCTTTTCAATCCAACAAGGGCAAGACGCCGCACACCGCCACATGTACAGCATCACTGAAGGAGAGGGAAATGTCAGGAACGGTGTGCTGAGCTTTTGACCTTTTCTCTTGTCAAAACACTGACGAGATTCTCCTGCAAGTCAGTGTGTTAGCGGTGTTGTATTCCAATTAAAAACATCACTTTTTGGACACTTTCATCACATTTTCATCATAGCTCAGATGGGAGTCCCCCCTTCAATGTTATTGCTACTGTTCACCTGCTAAGGCACATGAAAGCACAGAGTCCCTTACAGCAGGAATATTTTGTAAGCCAAAGGTTTGTGCAGGTTGTACGTCCTTGGGGAAAGAGGCCAGGAACGCTTTCCACTAGCTGGTTCCTCCACACAATGACGGGCGGATTTGAGAGGGGGGGCGGACTGCCTAATGGTGCCCTGGTGAGCTTTGATTGCAAGGTGCACAAGGCCGTGGAGTTACTCTGTCAGCAAGTGGCCAGCAAGCACGTCTTACCTTCTTCCCTTCGCCGTAGATCAGGGGGAACTTTAGGTCATCATCCTCAATGGTTTTATATGCCCTGTGCAGTGGAGAGAGGACACGTTAATGGGTTTTTGGTTTATGGCAGGCAGTGGACACGTGCCCTGGAGATACACTGCCTCCACTTCCCCCGCAGGCCCTGCTGCTGAGGTGACTGGCACAGAAAGAAAGAATATGCTAGGAAGAAGAAAAAGAAATTAGGGTAAGGAAAAAAAAATCCACCCAGACACAAAGAACAAAACAGAGCTTTAGCATATGTCTCGCCTTTTTTTTTTTTTTCTCTAACTGATTTTGTAAAAGTCTCCCTAGTGACAAAGAGTGAGACTTCCACGGATGTCTCTTGGATTAATGTTGGTTTTCTGCGCGCCTGCTGCAGTTGTGTGTGCGTGCGCGTGTGCGTGTGCATGTGCATGCATGACTGCATGTATGTATCTGAAAGCCTGGATGTAAAGCAGCTGAATGATGCAAGAGTATCCAAGTTTACATTCCCTCGCTCCCAGAGCAGTGTTTAAACTTCCCCAACTAATGAATAATTTACCATCTTCAGACTGGGGCCAGACAGATCTGCAGAACAAGGAAAAGACTCTATAATACATGTAGAAGTATTCATGCAAAGTATTAAGATACACTTTTCACCTCTACAGCTCAAAAACTTGCAGATAAGAAACCCTTACTTCAGAGGAACAACTGTGTCACGATACAGTATCATAAACATTTCAAATTTGAGCCAATTTCCAGCAGAGCTGCCAGGATAGTTTTCCATTCACAACTCACACCAGGTGCTACAAATAGAATAATCTGGCTCTGTTTGAGTCCTGACCCGGATCAAATAACATTTAGAAATAGTAGACGAAATGAGGGGAGAAATTTATACAATTTATTCATAAAAATATTTTTGAGCCGAATTTAGAATGCTTTTCCTCATAGAAAATAATAGGTATCTTGTCTGAGAAGCTACTTAAAACAAACCTAAAGGGTAATTTGCAAAATGTGACCCCCGGTCTGCCCCGCACACCTTATCCAATATATTTCAGCTGCTGTGAAGCAGATTAGCAGGGATGGATGGTTTTTACATTACTGCTGGTTCCACTCAGAGAGACCATATGTTTCCACCTTAGGCAACGCTATACTGCTGCAGTCAGCACTTTTTTTTTTTTTAACAGTGTGCAGAGCGAGAACTATCACAGAGAACGCAGCCCACAAACACAGAAATGCAGTTTGCAGCCTGAGACTCTTCTGAGCGGAGAGCTGGAGCACAAAATCATTTTCTGTGGAGTTCCCTCACTCATGTTTGTTATATTTATGGTGCGAAAAAACCTCTAAAACAGCAGTTTGATTATGTCAAATTTAAATTGAGCATTAAACGAGGCATTACTTGAACTGGGGCAGGTCTAACCTTATCTTTTTTTTTTCTTTTTTTAACAAAACACTCCTGCCATAGCACTCCAAATGTCTTTCATTTGAGTATTTTACCTACAAGAAGTGTTAGTCTCCTAAAAAAAGATACAACACAGAGACAGACACTTCTCATTTCAAAGATGTCTTAGGTGAAATCCCCTGAGCTTAATGTCAGCGACACTCTCCCCCTCAAGACTTGTGTTTACTGTGAACCCATCCTGTCAGACTTGAGATAACAAGTGTGTGACAGAGAGAGAGAGAGAGAGAGAGACACACACACACACACACACACACACACACTAATCCTGTTATAATACCTGCTTCCCGCTCTAGGACACAGAGTTGCTCAAGGGCCGTACTGTTTGACCACAACACTGAGTGCATTCACATTCAAGGGCTGTTTGGATGCCTGATTCATTGCAGAGAGTGAGACAGAGAGGGGGAGGGGAGGGGAGAAAAAGAGAGGGATGCAGGGAAGGACAGGGTTGTATCATCCTCTGCAGGTGACAAGAGGCAGACAGGAGAGAAGTGATGTCATCTCTGCTCCGCGCAAAGACGGGTAACAGAGAAACATTAGTAGGGTGTGCTCGGCGTCGCAATCTGCACACACACACTATTATATACTTTTCTACACAAAGAAACACACACCCATCGGCAGACTTTGAGGTGACATTGTGGCAGGCCTGTGCCAGCACCGGATGAGTCAGACAAATTGGAGCAGTTGACAGTTTGGTTCAAATAAAACTTTTTGGCCAACCTTGAATGGCTTTTCATAGATTGAGGGATGCTCTTAGGAGGTCAGAGTAAATGGCAGCTGTGGGCCTCAGTCTCACCAGTAGAAAGGCATCAGAAAAAGAGAAAGGAAGAAGAGATGGAGGAGCAGGAGAGAGAATATATGATAGTGATGAAGGTATGTGGTTGTCTCCCTCCTCTCTCATTCATTGTGTATAAGAGCAGGGGGAGGACAGACACCCCAGTGGGTGTGGGCACTAAAGAGGGACAGCTTGAGCGCCATTTATCGTCATCTATCATTACCCTCCTATGTGGCCTGCACACCACGTTTTTTTCCACTTTTTTCTGTCTTAGCAACATTTTTCTTCCTAGCCTTTTCCTCTCCCCTTTATCTCTTCTTCTATCCTCGCAGCATAGTCGACTTACATTTCTCTCTGTCTTTGAAGCAATTTCCTTCCCATTTGTTCTCCCCGCCCCGCTCTGTCCTCACCAGCCTCCCACCCTCTTCCCCACCTTCCCTCCGCCTGGCTGACTCTGTTTTGCCGTGGTGTTTGGATCATGTCGGACACGAGCGACTGCTCAACATCCATCACTTCAGGATGTCTCGCAAAACAAACGTCATCCTGGACAGAGTCCACCATTACAGTTTGCAATGCCAAAGCTCACACACTCGCACTGGCTGAGGAAAGGGAGGTAAAGAAAGCGGGGGAGGAACACAGAAAGAGGTGGGCTGCGGACCTGTATGCCTTCATTAGAGCATGGCCTTGATCATGAATGCCTTTGAGGCGATTGGATGGCAGCTTACACCCACACACATGCAGCATGTGGGCATACTGGCTACACATAAAGACTATGTATGTAGAGAGAGGAAGCTGCAGAGACAGATAAAGGATCCTCTGTACCTATAGAGCATCTGAACTGCACCTATACAAGATGACACACTTAAGTCTCACATCAGAGCAATCAGCCACGCAGGCTGACAGGCTACTAATTTAAGACCCAGACTTAGTCTGGGTGAGACAAGCAGAACTGGGTTATGGGTAGAACCTGATTAAAAATACATCACAAGCAGTCAGGCACTGCTGAGACAGTAAGCAAGCAGACGGCAGGCTGAGAGTTCTGGGCTCAATAAGGAACACAGCCGCTAACTGATCTACATCTGCTGAACTGAGTGGCCCTGCAAAACCAAACTGCACAGAGGTGGTGTCCTAAACGCATTCAGTCAAATATGTATACGTATAAGTGCATGTATGCAGAACACATTTTCTACAGGGGATACGCATAATTAAAACATGGATAAAGAACTTATAAAGAAGTTAAATTTTGAAATAACCAGAGCAAAAACTAAACTAAACTAAATTTATCTGACCAGCATAAGAGGGGGTAAAATGTTTTTACGGAGTAACGCATTAAAGTATTCACATAACTTTTTCTTGTAACGAGTAATGCCACGCGTTGCTCAGATGCCACCTGTCAGGTTGGCTAATTGGGTTGAGCAATTATACAAATATATCTGTGATTTGCTGAGTACATTGCCAGTTTTCTTGGGGGGACAATTAATAATAGTCATTTTATTTTATTAATTTAATGGTCTGCCTCTGAAGAACAAGTCACTGATCAACGGGAACCTGAGAGGCAGGCAGGGAAAAGCAGCATCTGGATCCAGCATATTTTTATATCTAACTCAGTGAATTCAGTATTTATTTTGACCAAGTTTTCAAGTTTTTTATTGCGGAAGAGAGAAACTTAAGAATGTGCACAGTTGTATTTTTGTGACAATAGGTGTAAGATTATATTTCCATTCTTTGTGAGTTTATTCTGTTTCTTTATTTGACTATGTACAAAGGGAGCGAATGATGGTGGAACACATCTCCCAGTAGAAACTTAATCACAAAGGGGTTTTCACCAATGGTAATGTAAAAGTGCGCCAATGAGCTACTTTTCTTAGTGTAAAGTAACAAGTTTCTTTTTGATGGAAACAAGTTACTTTGAAAAGTAACGTTACTCAGCATTGGTTATCAGGCATACTAAGAATTTACATAAAAAAACACACAATCAGCTTATAAGATATATAGTTTATTAGGTTAAATCTCCACTAAATAAACTAGTTAAAATTAGCTAAACCTTAACCAGCAAACACAAAAATGCTGCATCAGTAATAATATCCACTATAATAATAATAATAAATAATATAGTTTGACACTTAAAAAATATTAACGGGTAACATACTCATTATGCAGGAAGAAGGCCTACGTCAGCGTTATATTCTATATTGGATTATTATTATTGATTCATTAATGTATAAGGTGGGATCATGGGAGTTGTCTTCATTGTTAAACAACCACAATTGTAAATGGTAAAAAATATATATATTTTTGATGTTGGGGTTAAATGTCCCTTAAAACTAATGTGACCTTGGTAGCGTGTTTCTGCTGCATTAGGGTCCTTGTCACAAGTTAGATAATCTACCCCCTTTTCTATTATCTTTTCTCCCGCATTTCCATTTCCATCCGTTTCTCTGTCTTTATGCACTCTCATGTTTCTTTCTCCTCACGCCATCTTCCTCAACCTCTCACTTTCCACAGAAATATAAATACCTGGGTCCTTCCTGTGCCCAAATATTCCTTCTTACCTTCTTCTCACACAGAAGCAGAAATGTCAAGGCCACTTCCTAGTCTCCTTCTGATAGTGAACACTTGAATGGCTTTTCTTTTTTCTTTTTTTTTTTTTTAAACACTGGTGCAAACTGAAGGGTATGGAGATTACTGGCTACAATTATGGGTTTTCATCACAAGTACATTAAAGGAAATCACTCAAACATAGAGAACGTCACAAATCAATGTTGCAGCAAAGCTTAATTATAAGAGTTATAAGAAAGTATTTTCACAAATTTATCTCAGTGGGCTTATAAATAATTTCTACCACATACACAGGCAGTGTAAGGATGTAAAAAATGTAACAGTTTTAGCGCTAAATAATTAAGCAGGAAGGCAGAGGAGAAACCTACTATCACACATATTTAGGGAAAATGCATAATTTGAAAAAAACAAACAGTGGTATCCTCGCAGTTTGAATGCTGTGTCACTTGTGCATTTTAACATTGAACAACATTAAGAGATTAATCCAATCAGTAAAAGACTCAAACAATTAATTGAATACGTCAACCCACCATCCAGCCATGGTGAAGTCACGGTACAGCATCCTCTTCCCCACCTCCTTCCTCTGGACTCTCCTCGGGAATTCCAGATGTGTAAACTCGTTCCCTAATAACTGGGGCTGCATGAAGGCCTTTAATGTAAAAAAAAATAAAATTGAAAAATAAGAAGAAGATTAACATACCCAGGGGATAGGAAAAACAATTCTATATTATATTATGCTGGCAAAGAGCAGTGTATTAGAGACAGAGTTAAGCATAGCTGGGGTCTCAACGGGTAGGGAGGTCAACTCTGCTAATATCTGGCAGCTGTGCTTGCCAGAGAGTAGCTCAGAAAGGTTCATTCTTACCAGGAACTGCAGTCGCCGCCTCTCTGACTCCGGTGTGAACTCTGCTGACATAGGGATGACTTCCCCGGCCCGGATAATGATGGCTCTGTGGAAGAGGAGCAGACAAAACAAAACTGTTTACTTTAGCTGCTCCTGCTGGCTGCAGGGCACCCGAAGGTGAGGGACACAGAGAAGACGCCTACATGTTTCGTGTGTGTCGTCGCATGGGTTCACTCATTTTGTGTATATGAGAACGTGTCTCTCACCTGCTGTCCCCAGCGTTACCAACATAGAGCTTCCCGAGCAAATAGACGACCACCAGAGCTGTGCAGCCTCCTGAGACGTTGTAGATTGCCTTCTCTCTTTCTATCTGCATATCCTGAACACAAACACACACATACACACAAGTTTATCTTCTGATAACAGCACATAATCCAAACCCATTCTCTGCACATAATCACGTTTCTAATCATCACAGCCTTCAAAGACGCAGCGGCACATAGCATTTAAGAAAGAAACCGATACTAAGTAATATATTGCCCTGATACTGCCATGATGCTATTATTAATTATGGCAACATAATGAATTCATTTATCAATAGCACCATGAGTCAAGCAGCAATAAAACGGAATGGAGACCGAAAGGATTGGAGAGAAAGTTTGGAGGGACCGCTGGTTATTACACCAGTTAATTAGCCCAGATTAATTTGTTGCTAATTAAACCAAAAAATGGTTTGAAAATACCCATGCTATCAGTTCATTAATTAGATGAATAATTAACCTGTCAGCAAATTAATCAAAATGCTAACATAAATTTTAACCGAGCGGCTCTCGCTTGGTTTAACCCTTTTATGCTCGCCACGGCTATTGTTGGTTTGAGGTTAACAGCACCTGAGGGGCCTTAAACGGCAAAACAGAAACAGGAAGTTGTCCTGCGGAAATGGATGACCCCTTTGGCGCATCCCTCGCGTCCCTCTGTCACTATCAACAGATTGAGTGGGATGAAAAGTGTCTGTGAACACATTTGCAGCAAGGCCATCCCCAACATGTTTTCCCATGAGGGATGGTACCCCAACTAAATCATCACCTTCTGCTCCGCTGCTGACGACCTCAATCAGATGACAGCTCTGTCAGTGTGTGTGTGTCCGTGTGTGTAGTGTTTTTTTCAGCACTGGATTGTGTATGCATGCATTGTGCGCATTAATATGTATGTGTTCGTGTCTGGAAGCAAATGCACGTGTGTGTACATGTCTCAGCATGTGTGTGTATGAAAAGATGAAAAGGAATCATGTGGGTAACTGGATGGTGTGTGTATGACTTCATAAGTACGTGTGCTGTGCTTGTGTATGTGCAGACTATTTTGTACAACACAATTACCGTGTGTTTTTTGATGCATGCACTTTATCATCCTCAACAGTTATGGAAAAAACACACACACACACATTCTTGTACCTCTATCTTTGTGAGGACACACCTTTACACAATGCTTCCCTAGCCCCTTAACCATCACAACTAAATGGCTTAACCCAACCCTTACCCGAACCCTAACCAAAACCCAATTCTAACCTAACCCCTAAAGCCAAGTCTTAAGACTCAAACAGCCCTTTGAATTTGTGAGGACTGGCTAAAATGTCCTCAATCTGTTGGTTAAAAACTTGTTTTGGTCCTTGCTATGACACAAGTACAAGCACACACACACACACACACACACACACATACCACTGTTGGAGGGTGAACAAATGTGTCCTTCACCCTGAATGAATTATGAATCCATAGTGAGTCATACATATTCACCCTTGCTGTATCCAATACGTCTTGCTGCAGGCAGTCTTTAATAATGAAAATGTCTGCATAAACATCTACACCTTTCTCCTCTCCACGTCCACAACAACTGAGCTAAATAACCAGCAGGCAGAGAGAGAGAGAGAGAGAGAGAGAGAGTGTGAGAGAGAGAGAGAGAGAGAGAGAGAGAGAGAGAGAGAGAGAGAGAGAGAGAGAGAGAGAGAGA
>JBBPCS010072225.1:0-16416 GCA_037974645.1 Hollardia meadi
AGTCAGCATTCCATATGGAGTCCCTCAAGGGTCAATTCTTGGTCCACTGCTGTTTAATTTGTATATGCTCCCACTGGGTTCCATCATTCAGCAATATAACATTTCATATCACTCCTATGCTGATGATACGCAGCTATACATATCTGTTTCTGCTAACCATCTTAGCCCAGTGAATGACCTCATCCAATGCATTACTGATATAAAATATTGGATGGCCAAAAACTTCTTACAGCTAAATGAGGACAAAACAGAGATTCTTTTAGTAGGTCCCAAGGCATTGAGGCACCAGATTCACTCTTTGCTAACTCCCCTATTGGTAAAACCCTGTGAGCATGCCAAAAACTTAGGTGTGATTTTGGATTCTGATCTTAACTTCCAGAAGCACATATCTGATATCTCCTTTTATCATCTTAGAAATATCTCAAAAGTTAGATGTCTCCTGTCACAATCAGATTCTGAAAAGCTGGTTCATGCATTCATTTCTAGTAGACCAGATTACTGTGATGCAGTTTTTGCTGGAATAACAAACCAGGTGTTACAGAAACTCCAGCTTATCCAAAATGCTGCAGTACTAACTAAAACCAAAAGATTTGAACACATCACTCCTATTTTAACGTCTCTTCACTGGCTCCCAGTAAAACAAAGAATTGATTTTAAAATACTTCTTATTGTTTTTAAATCCATGAATGGCTTAGCTCCTTCCTATGTCATTGACATGCTCACTGAATACACACCGGACAGATCCCTCAGATCATCAAGTAAATGTCTCCTCACCATACCTCGAATAAATACCAAATCAGCTTCTGGTGCCTTCAGTCATTATGGTCCTACTCTCTGGAACTCCCTACCACAGGAACTAAGGTCTGCTACAACAATGTTTTCTTTTAAAAGCAGACTAAAAACACATCTTTTTTCGCAAGCTTTTAGTTAGGTTCAAAGTGTGCTGTTCATGGGTAACACTTTTTTTTCAGTATTATTATTGTTATTACTTTTTAATAATAATACCCTCTTATTTTATTCCCTTTTATTGTAATACCTTCTTATATGTTTTATCTTATATGTTTTTATGTGTGTAATACCTTCTTATCTTACACGTTGTTGTCATGCATGACTTATGCCTATTGTTTCTGTTTTTATTCTGAAGCACATTGAGTCTACGCCTGTCGTATGAAATGTGCTATATAAATAAACTTGACTTAAACTTGACTTATGTAGCATTCATCAAAGACAACAAAATTATCAAGGGCAACATGGCAACGTAATAAAAATATGATACTATAATATTCGTTATGCTCCAAATGGAGGAATTTTGTCAAGAGAAATTCCCTTAACTCCCATTCCCTCAACAGGAAGCAGGGAGTAGCCTACTGTTTGTGTACACTGTGGATCAGAACACAGCTTCAGCTTAGTGTGTTAGTATGCTAACACTTGCTAATTAGTACATCTGAGGCTGATAGAAATGTCATTACTTTTGCAGATACTTTGTGAAATAAAAAATATTGGACAATTTAAAGTTTTTTGACCTGATGATGGCACTAGATGAGAAGTTAGGGGATTGAGGGGCACATATAGTTTGTGACATTTCATTAAAAAAACACAAATGTAAAACTGCCCTGAGTCATTATAATTCATTCTTTTGGAACGATAAAAGCTTGTAGAAAATATTGTGGAAAATTTGACCTGCTGGTGGCACTAGAAAAAACCTCAGAGGATCATCAAAGATAGCAGAATTTATCCTCAGGGCAGCATGGTTGTCAGTCTCGTCTAAAGTAGTGGGCCGACTGAACAACGGACTGACCAAAAGACATGCCTTTCGTTGATCCACTCAGATGTGGCATTACAGAGTAATTTGTTGAGTGATGTTAGCAAAAGAAAGCTGATTATACAGAGTGCATGTCTACAAACCTTGTGGTAAAGTTTAAAAAAAAAATATTATTCATGCAGGTTTGGTTTCTCTCTACAATAAGCTGACGGGCCCAATTCATTAGCCAAGACAACAGCAGGAGCAAAGCCAACACATGCCACCATCTGCTGCTATAAGCACATCACCTGTAGGCAATGCTGGGCTGTCAGTGGCAAGCAGTTTTCCTTTAATCAAGCTGAAGGACTGCCAATTAATAGCCATGTGAGACTATAATGGCAAACAGCAAGAGGGGCAACAGCTGGTGTAACAGTGAGACAACGCTAAAACCCTGCTAGCAGCTTTACAAGCTGCAATGTTCGGCACGAAAAATAATATATTAGTGAACAAACAACCGATAAAACTGTTTCTCATCATTTGGGATGGGGTCATGTGATCATTAAAGAAGGTTTCTCCACTGTAACATATACTGTATGTGCTCAGCAAATTTCATAATAATTCACCTGTTTGATTATGAGATATCTTGTACCCAAAGCTGATCTTTTTGGCCAAAATGGAAAAGGTTCATCCTCTGGGAGGCACCAATGTGCTCTGTGAATTTAATGACAATCTGCTCATTTTAGATTTGTTAGATATTTCTTGGGTTCAAGTAAAGGATGGATGGCGGCATTATAGGAAAGATCAGGGAGTCACATTAGGATATATCATCTGGAGACCATGAATATAATCACCAAATTTATAGATCAAAGTGTTGGTGAAGGAGAAATTATTGACCTAATGACAAAAGATCAATAGGCCACCACAAACCACTAGAAATAATTTTCTGGGGACAATGATTATTCAGGGAAAATATGGACTTGGACTCAT
Source organism: Hollardia meadi (assembly GCA_037974645.1). Taxonomy (NCBI): domain Eukaryota; kingdom Metazoa; phylum Chordata; class Actinopteri; order Tetraodontiformes; family Triacanthodidae; genus Hollardia; species Hollardia meadi. The sequence goes on from JBBPCS010072225.1 coordinate 2,729, forward strand.
TATCTCAGTATTTCTAAAACCCCTATTATGCGCTCTGAATATCTATTCCATACCATACAAGTTGATGGGACTCACAGACTGAAATGCAGGTTTGTCATGTAAAATCTAGATTTTAAACAGAATAAAATAGCTAGATAGCTATCGTTTTCCTCTTTACCACCCTATTATCATGAGACATACACCAATGGTATACATTTTTCCACAAATAGAAAAACAGAAGTTTTCCAACTTATTCTCAAATCCATTCTTTATCTGTCACTTTGACTGGTGAAGCATTTGCCCATGAGCAAGGGGGCTCTCCACTGAATTGATATATATGATTCATCTATTTTGTAAAATGTCACCTCCACTCAAAAATGTGTTTTGCTTATTGTTACTTGGATGACGTCCTAGAGTCTTTTTTAAACAGGGGATGAGGCAGAAAAAGCCAAGTTGAGGAAAGTTTCCTTCCTCTTACAGATTGCTGACCCAGGGCTTTTTCAAATTATTTTCAAGCATCACTCTCCTAAATCTGCCTCCCTTTGGGATGCTGCTTCTGCAGTCTGAAAGAGACTCCGTCTGGCTACAAAATCAAGAACTATCAAAAGAGACATCCATAGAAGCTTAATTTTGTCAAAAACACACAATAATCCACAATGAAACCAGCAAGGTTTGTTGTTTTATGACACACAGTTCCTGTCAGCCTGAAACATAATCTTAACAGAATTACTTTTTAATATGTACAGATGGCTCCCACTGTTTCAGTACAAAATTCAACTAGATCATATTTGCAAGAGGTTCTTAAGTGACACCCTAACAATGTTTTCTTTTTAAGGCTCTGCCTCTGTTTTAGCCAACTTTTTGTTTTTGCTACATGTAATTTTTCCCTCCATTCATCATGTAATGATCCCAGCCAGACTGAGGAAATTTCTGCTTTTCCTGCAACATCGATTGTGAAACATTTAACAACAACAAACATTACCTTGAATCCCTTAAACCAATTATAAGCGGTTAGTAGCAAAATGTTTAAATGCATTTTTGCAGGAAATGTAGATTACAAAATCATGACTGAGCAGAAAGAAATGCAACCTGGCATTTGATTTTTAAGTGAGACTGGGAACAGGAATTATACATCAAAATGTGAGCGAAAGTGAGAAAAGGTGCTACGAATGTGTATGCGTCCTTATGTCTGCTTCTGTGTGTGTCAGCTATAGTTCTGATGACTTACTCAACAGTTTTTCTGGACTTAGTATATGGTGTCATGAACTTTTCCCTTTATATATTCATGTTATTCTTTTTCTTTTTCATTGTGATTTTCTTTTGCGGTCAGCTTAAACAATAACACCAAAAAGTTCCCAAGATTATTTGTGAATGAAAAGTCTATACTAAGAAAACTAGGGTGCTTTTATTTTTGTTTCTGAAACTTGACAAGGTGACAAGTAACGTCCAATTATAATCATCCAGGTGTACAGCATGGCCATTACAAGCTGACACAACTCTGTCTTCTAGAAATTACTTTTATATAAAATTATTTATATTTATATAACTGTAAACAACAGCAAATATGTTTGTTTATAAGGGAAATGTAATCGCTGCCTGGATTACGTTAAGAGACAACGTTTATTTCACTGGAGTCACAAGATGTTTGGGGTGAATGGTGGTCAGACTAAGTGCAGGACCAGTATGTGAGTCCAGACTCCGGCCTGTGGTCAGGTTGAGGCAACATAAGCACTTTGGTTAAGGTTAGAGAAAGATCTTTTTTTTGGTTAAATGTTCCAGAAAACACTTAATATGAAATATGTTGTTAGTTAATAATTTACTAATTTGTTATGTATCAACATTTCTGCAACTTGCCACATAATTAATTAATAACATGTCCTCATTATGTTGAGAGAAAACGCTCAGCATTATGTTACATATTTACTGGTGCAAACTAGTATACATAAAGGTAATTTTTACAAGACAGGGTTGCATGCTGACGGTGTTTGTTGCTGCACCTTAACCAGATGTGCTGCGTTTTTGGATTAAATGTTCATTTACTTGTTTGGATATTAAATAATTAGAACTGAGTCCTTGTCGCTGAATCTACTGTGTAACCATCTGCTGTACTATTCCACTCATTTATGTGTGCTGCTACCGCGATATTACAGTCAAACAGAGCACATTTTAACTTGAAAGTGAAAGCAGAAATTTTTGGGTTGATTGCAGTCTGCAATCTGCCCCTTCAAGAGATGAGTGCTGCCTGTGTGAATGTTCACTTTAAAAGCACTCAACATTAATGTTGCTGTGCGACCTCCCTGGGTGTAAAAGTAATTAAACCATAACCAGCATCACTTGCTAGCTTTTGATTATAAATCAACAAATTGCAGCCTATGATTTCTTTCATTGTATTCAGATTAAATATGGCACTTAAATATTGTTGAGTGTGTTTTATACTATAATAAATTAGATTATAACTTTGACAACTATACTTTCGACATGTATTCTTGGCAGAATGAAATCCTTCACAAATGTGCTAGTCTGGTCTATGAACTCCTTGACATGTCTCTGACTTTTTTGATACAAGCCAAGAGTCCTTATGTAGTGTCTTATGAGGATTAAAGACATAGAAGGGCAACATCTAAAGCATGCTGCACTTCTAACACAGCTAATGATCGAAATGCTAAACAGTAATTCTAACCACACAAAAAGTAATTAAATATAGTCACAAAAGGTTCTGTATTTGAAACCTTTAAGTCAACAGAATAACGTGCAGCATTTAGACAAGAATTTCTCAAATATATAGGGCTGGTTAAGGCAGGAATATGTCATTTCTACATATGAAGCTCCCTCAAAATCTTAAAAACAATAATGGGTATGCCATAATATAATTAACATGGGGTGTAAAGAATTTGGGTCCAGAAAAGATATTGTTGATGCTGAGACAACCAGATCAGGAACGCTAACAGCAGACACATTTGTTTCTTTTGTTTCTGGCTTGTTTCACTTAAAACTGGATGCTTTGCTTCATGACGTTCTGTGCATTTCCTACTCGTGATATCACCAAACATCTCATGTTCACTTCTGCAAAGTGACAGATGAGAAAAGGTGCTACGAATGTGTATGTGTCCTTACGTCTGCTTCTGTATGTGTCAGCTATCGTTCTGATGACTTACTCAGCAGTTTTTCTTGAGTGACAGATTGCTGCATTCTAGCATTTCATTCAGAGTTATGCCTTTACCTTTTTTGTTGTTTAGGCTGACTAGATTCATACAGACTCTCATTTGATCTATCGACAGGTTAAAAAAAACGTGATTTTTAAACTTTATCAAGTCCTCAGAGAAGGAGAAGAGTGTAGAGAAAGGGGGTAAGGGAGGCTTTCAAGCAGAGTATGATGAGAAAGAAAAGTGGAGAATAAGAAAGAAAAAATGATCAAAGAAAGCAAAAAAACATTTTCATTGGCTCTGATTCATCCGACTGACTTTCTGTTATGATGTAAAGTCTCACCAGAACCGCTGAATGAAAAAGTAAAAGCAATGTTCCAGACACGGCTGCTCCATATTCAAAGTTGTATTCAGAGCTGAGCAGCAGCGAGGCCAGTGATACTCAGTCCTGAAGAAACTGACGTTGTGGAGAAGCTAACGATAATGACATTTGTCAATGAGGTGATGCAATTTTTGCAAGAAGACAGCACATGTTCCAGTCAGCCAGTTTTTGTGCTCACAAAACTTCAGGCAGCGTCTACAGAACCAAACAGTTATCAACTCTCGTCTTATATCCAAGCATGATTTCACATCCAGAATTTCTTTTTTTAACCAGAAATTGTGACTCTTCTATTCTATTATGAATTTTTGATCCATGGAGGTTTTGTATTTGTATAACTTTCCTCAAGCCAAGAAAAACGATTTAAAAATCTCTAACATTCAGTGGGCCGCATAACCAGGAAAGTGAGAGCTAGAAACATTTCTGGTGTATGCACCAGGTGAGCAATTCTCGTTGAACTGAATAGACGCCATCTTTGGGTCAGGTTTCTAGATCTTAGATCCATGTAGGGAACAGCTGGGGCTGATGAGGATGCCATTAGGCACTTAGTTACAAACCAAATGTCAAATGTCAACCAAACAAATATCAACGTCATGGTTTAATGAAAAAAAAAAGCCATTAGGATTCATCCATTGGGGCGGTTATTGTATGTACAAAATGTCATGAAAGTCTATCTAGTATAGTTAAGATATTTCAGTCCGGACCAAAGTGATGGATGGACAGATCAACCCACATATGATTGGATGCTGATAAAAGCATTGTAACAGAAGTGTGAGGAGAGACAAGGACGAGGATGAGAAAGTGGTAGAACGGAAAAAAACCAAAATCATATCTGTGCAATATGACATCACAAGGAGAGAATCACATCCAGCCAGAACATATTATTTAATAGAAGTGTAGGTTAGTTGGAGGTAAAGGAATAGCAGCCTGAACACGGAGAAGCTGATTGCCTGCTCCAAATGTCAGCTCAATTATTCCATCCTGTACGGGGCTGTTACTGTTTCCAGACTTGATGAGGTTGAACTACACTTGAAACATCGCTCTTTCTTCTTATTAGAACAGTGAACTGGGTGATTATTTCCCCATCCCCTCTTAACATTTACTCCAGTGCTATAAAGTGACTCACATGAGTCGCATTTTGCTCGCGGCAGTCTTTAATTGGTGATCAGAAGATGTGGCCAACCTGAAGTGAATCCATAAACACACAAGGACGACAGCTTGGTGTCGTTACCTGCTGCTGTCCTTGCAGTTACTTGAATTCAGGTCTCTGTCACTCCTCTGAATAGTCTTTTTTCTGTCTCATGTCAACACTGCCTCACCCCATCCAGAGCTTGTTAAATTTGATTGACAGGACCAGCTATTTGTGGTGAGTGTCAGGGCGGTGAGGGTTTGGAGATGGAGCAGAGATGTCCATGCATGGGGACCACGCAAAAGTAATATCCATATACGTGCTGTTCACACTATATCTTCACCAATTTCTCATGAATGATTCATTAAGCGTCAGGAGGTATGAGTGCCTGTAAATTATACATCATTCTTTAAACTAATTTTAAATAAGCGCAGCAGACTGACACTCTGTAATAGATGTTCAGTCTCTATAATTTGTTGGCCGACACGCTGTTGCATGGCCAACAGAAGTTTCGGGGCAGTGACTTCCTCTGGACCAGAGCTGCACTCCAGTGAGAAGAGAGAGCCAAGAGAAAAGAAGCTGACTCTAATGTGGGACTGTGTGCGTCCCGGCTATTTAGTGGAACCGGCCCGTATGTCATTGGCATGTCATCGTCTTCCACGATTGCACAAGAATTCAATCTTGTTTGCCAGCAGCCAACTCCAAATCATTTCCATCGCGTTTTCTTCCAACATCATTTATGAAACCATCAATCACCACAGCTTCTACAGCTCCCTTACAGAAACTAATCACCAGTGCACACATTGCTTTAAAATAGTTTCCAACTAGATTGCATGCCAATTATGAGTGTTTGCTAACCTCCATAGACTTCATATATGTCCGTTGTAAATGTATCTGCAATTTGTACTGCTGGTTAAGACAGATGAAAGACATTGTTATCCAATTATGTATTGGTAAGTTACAGTTACGTTAAACATTACTATTTATTTACATGTATTAGAAAATTATTTGAAATGTTGTCATTGGAATCTATATATTCTGTGATTTTGATGGTCTGTTCTGTATACATGGCATCTATCGCACGTCTGTCTGTCCTGGGAGAGGGATCCCTCCTCTGTGGCTCTTCTTGAGGTTTCTTTCATTTTTTTCCCTGTTAAAAGGGTTTTTTTTGGGTAGTTTTTCCTCGCTCGAATCGAGGGTCTAAGGACAGAGGGTCTCGTACTATGTACAGATTGTAAATCCCTTTGAGGCATTGTGATATGTGATTCTGGGCTATTTAAAAAATTATTTCTTATTATCTTTTGGTCTTTCTTGACAAGCTCACACAAGAGATGTGGAACAAGGAGTAAGACGGGAGTAAGACAGGTAACAACCTTAACCATTCGAATGTTGTGGTGCCCCACCCCAGTCAGAGACACTAGGATCAATGGGCACCATCCAGACACAATCAATTTATCAGGATTGTGAGAATCAGGAAATGTAACAGTTGCCTACTTAGTCTACATACAGTACATTCTCCTTGTTGCTGCTAAATGCCTCACTATGTTCACCAGCTAAACACTAAATTAATCACTAACTTCATCAGCCTTCTGTTTGGTACTGGTGAGGTAGTGTACAGTGGGTGAAAACAGCTGCCTGCTGCCCAGAGACCCCACCATTAAGGATGTTTAGGCTATAATGTGTATAATGGTATGTGTAGGATGTTATCAATACAGTCTGTGATTGTTTTACACCAGTCACCATCATCATAAGAACATGACAAGAACAGCTCCAATTCCCTGTTTTTGCTTTATTGAAGATCAATGGTGTGCGAGCAGGCGGGGTACACCCTGGACAGGTTGCCAGTTCATCACAGGGCTGACACCGAGACAAACAACCATTCACACAGGGTAATCTAGAGTCACCAATTAACCTGCATGTGTTTGGACTGTGGGAAGAAGCCAGAGCACCCAGAGGAAACCCACGCAGAGGGAACAAAGAACATGCAAACTCCAGGCAACGGATTCCAACCCAGAATTGAATATTAATTAGTGCAGCTTTAAGTTCTTTTCCATGATTTGTTTAGATTATTTTATCTACATATCTTGCAACAAAACTACTTTATGACTACAGACTACTGTATAATTCCAACACAAACACACGCACGCATGCACACACACACGCACACACACACACACACACACACGTGTACTTGTGCAGACGCATACACGCTTACACCCATACATGTGCAACTAAAAACACACACATATGTTCAACACACACGCTATCGGTTTTAATTATGTTTGGTGATCAGGGGGCATTACACCTGCTTGATGTTCTCTTATCTGTGCGTTGATACAATCAGTGATCATTTGCCAGCATGTCGGTGGTGTGTGTGGACATCTAGTTTTCCACGTGAGTGTGTGTGCATGTGAGTGTGCTGCCTTTAACAAAAACATGATGACACGAGTGATGGATGTCTCCTCAACTGAGCAGAGATAACAGAGTTTGTTGTGCTGCCTTGAGGCCAAAAGGTTACAAATGTCATTTCAACTGACTTTATACAAGAGAGCCAATATACAGTACTTACTCCTTCCTCAGAATTCAATTCAATTCAACTTTGGCCAATTTGCTTTCAGCATTAGGTACAGTGGATCTCATCAAGTTCTTTAATTTGATATATAGTTCTCATTTCTCTCAGATGGTTATCTGACTCTGAGCCCTCCAATGTTAAATGGATGACATAGAAAGCCTATATCCGATATTACTGTGCGGAAAGTCATTCTAAAAGTTCAAACAGAAACCAGCTTCCTATGTGACTACATTTATTTTTTTTTAGACATAAGCACTTGAGTTTTATGCTGCAATTGTTTTTTTTCCAATTTAAAATTTAAAATTCAATTTTCCTCAGACCATAAAAGAGAACATTACAACTGTTAAAATTATCGTTATCTTAAAATCTGCCACAACTGACATGACTTATCATGAATTTGGGCCACTATACTTGATTACCCATTACACCAGATACCTGACATGAGAAATGACATCAGAATTATCTTCTTGCTTCCAGGTAAATGCAATATATTCAATAACTATTAATAATCAATCATATATATATACAATTCTTATTATTATTAGTTACACCTGTGTTTGACAAGTAAAAATATCTGCCCTGACAATGGTCTATTATGCATGAAGTCTTTTTTTTTTTTTAAACCAATCCATTGTGAAGCCTGCGATTTGTGATTAAAATGACCTACAATCCAGCCACCATCCTGGAACTTTGGTTTCCAACACATCCCTGCCTGTTTAATGTAAAATAGCAGTACAAAACAACACCAATAGAAAACTACCAGAATTAAATTAGTTTAGAAATGACTCAAAGACATGATGTGTACGTAAATATATGCCCACTCTGCCTGCTGTAGAACGCGTGAGACACACAGAAAATATTAATTTGATCCATCTTCAATGCCCCTTCAATGCCCTTAGTCTTAGATGTCAGTGGCTACTAACTAAGTTTAGCCACCCAAGAAGGCCAAGTAGGTGACTGATGAACCTCAGAGAATAAAAACAAATACCTGCAACAACTTATTCTGTACACTAGTTGGGAAATGACCCGACGACAAGGCTGGAAGGCCACCTGTCTACCCCGTGGTTCTCTGGCGCTCTCCACCCTCCTTCGTGCGGGGGTTTCAATGCCAGCTCCTGCTCCTGTTGCTGTCATGTGTGGCTCGCCTGCTGCCGTGAGTGAGCCGCGGGCAGCCAGCAGTGCGCGCACGGATCTCCGGTTGTTGACTCCACGCCAACATTTGAAACTGGCTCAACGCAGCTCACGACGCCTCTGGTTGTCCGATAAGGTTTTTAGTTGGAGATGACAGTCATGTTTACTAATGATGCTACTCGAGCTAACTATCCATCAGTACTATACAGTCAATAATTATCAGCAGCATCATAAAATTACCACACTGACCGAGTGAATATTCATCTTATGTGCCTTCATTCTCAGTGTGAAAGCTTTGGTCATATGGTTGTTTCTAGTTTCTTATTCGGCATAGTTAAAATGATATCTGCTCTGTGAAATTTGCCGTCTTATTCAGTTTTTTTCAGTTCGCCACTTCACAATTCACACAAAAATAGTTGGATGGAAACATGAATTATGATAATTTGTTCATTGTTCATATTTATACATTTACCAAATGAAAATGACTTCTCTGTCTCACAGTAGTTTCTTATGTGAAAGTACGATTCTTTCCCTCAAAAGGGGGCATGGCCTTGGCTTTTGGGACTTGATGACGTATTTCCGGTCTGATGAATAGTGCTAATTGTGTACAGCATATTGCAAGATATTTGCCAAAGGGTGATGGCATGGAAGAGTGGCAGTGGTCATTTTGGCAGTCAAGGAAGAGTTAAGTTTTTTTTGTTTTTCTCCTTGTCCAATAGGAAATCAATATAAGCTGTAAAAGTCAGAAGGGTTGTGCTAGCAGTTTAGCACACCGGTAAGTAACAGTTACTTACCGGTATTACAGTAATACTGTCTGGTCTCAGTGGCTCTGGTGTTGGCTTAAAGGAATAGTTCACCCAAAAATGAAAATTCTGTATCATTTACTGACCCCCATGCGGATGGAAAGTCGGGTGACATTTTTAAGTCCCGGGGAGTTTTAAAATGTAAAAAACAAACAAACAAAAAAACAAACATAAAATGGCGCCATACAGCTCATCCAGCATATTTCAAGCCTCTAGAAGTCCAGAGACCCCGAATTGATATGAAAAGACGTTATTTAGACCCTTTTTTAAGACAAAATTTTCACTCTAGTCGCTAAGCCGAAAGAGTTAGCACGCAACCCATCCTAGCGTTAAATTTTTAAACAAGTCCACAGCTTCTTCAGTTGTTTTTGAGAATGCACTTCCTCCCATTGCACAAAAATGAAGCCAAAATATCCCGGATATGAGCGCTGCGATCTTGCGCTAGTGACGTCATTTGGAGCCAGAGTCTGCACAGTAGTGACCAGGTGGCAGAGTCTCAGTATAGAGTTCCCACCCATACACCCGCCCGACTCAAATGCGAGCGGGGCTCAGCTGTCAATCATGATGTTTCACTTCCTTTTTATAGCATCAAATAACTAATTAAAACGGTATCCGAAAAATGGACACCTGAATATACATCAGTTTGATAAGAACTACCTAAAATGACAGAAACCATCTTTGAGAAAAATTTATTTGACGTCTACTTTGGGTTTTAATTTGGCCCATGTCCTATCTGATATCATTGAGTTGGAGGGGTTTATGACTTATACTGCAGCTAGCCACCAGGGGGCGATCAAGATGTTTTGACTTCACTTTTGGGGAGCTCTCATGTCGTCCATCTTGATATACAGTCAATGGCTGCAACGCTGTTTCGCTGTGAAGCTCCAGAAATGTTTTGTGGACTAAGAAACTTCACCCGGCATGGTGGTGAGTAAACAATGACTGAATTTTCATTTTTGGGTGAAATGTTCATTTAATCAACCTTTTTCACAGCTGACATTTTGGCATCCGATTGTAGAGTAAACAGGTGATAGAGAGAGCACGCTGCTCTTGTGTATGTTGGCTCACTGGCTAGGCTCTGCTACACTAAATGGAACAGAACCTTAATTAATTTCATTCATAAAATCTGTTTTTACCTACTACTTCATGTCAATATGGCTGCTGTAAAAAGCTCTATTGGCTATGTTAAACATCAGCCATCAGTCAAGGTCAAGTGTTAGCATGGAGTCTGAGACATGAGTGGACTTTTTTGTATCAGTCATCTTATCACGCAAGTGACCAATAGGCCTTTAAGCATTTCATTGTAAGCTTCTTCTATATGTTTACCTTCCAATCACTCTTATCTAACTCAAATGAAGATGTAGGCCTAGTGGTAGCACTTCTACTCCAGTAAAAATATGTCTCCTTCACCATTTATGGATACAAGACAAAAGGAGGAATATGTTCTTTCAACTGTGAGCACTTAGCCTGTGCAATCCAATACATTCAATCCATTTTCATTATTTGAAATAGAAACAAGGACCTCAAATGCCTTCTATGAGCAGAACAAAAAAAGCTTTATAAAATGATTAGAAATTCTATTACACACTTGAGCACAATACCAAGGGCTTTATTCTTAGAACCTTTATGGTCCATTAGAGGAAATTACTTCCACACATAAGATCAGTGCAATTTTCATATTTAATACATCCTTTTGACTCGTGCTTCCTGCATTAGGACCTAATTAGGCTCATGAAAGTCTTATTCAAGCAGGCAAGTTGACCAAAGACAAATGTTATTAGAGTGGCTGTTGGGCTATAGGAAGAAATACTGTTTAAAAACAAACAGCACTTTACACATATATATTCAGACATCCATAGGGCCTATGTATGAGATTGAATATTGTATAACAGAAAACCACCTGGAGCCAGTCAGCTGACTGTAAATTTTGAATAAGATTAAACTACTCGTGACCATTTTATGATGTTTTGAGGACAGAGTTGGAAGATTTCACACAGCAAAACTCTGCTGATTTCCTCCAACTGAATCAAAAAAAAGTTGGATGTTTGAACACAGGAATGTTACTGGCGGCTGTGCAAACAGGTTGTTTTCATTGTGAAAGGTCGTTGGGTTGTTTTTGACTCCACATCTCGGTCAAGGGTACGCTCCAGACATCAGCCATCCGTCAGACAGTGTATAGCGCAGAGTCACTCCAGATGGGATCCATCACACGGAGACATCCAGGCTGATGCTGTTTAGTTTAACCATCTCCAGCTCTGAGAAACGCTTTCAGTTAGGAAACACTCCCCAGGTTTAGACACACATGCACACACATGCACACACACAAACATACATATGACATATGGACAAAAAGTCACGAAAAACATGAGTGAATCAGATTGGTAGTTTATTTGATCAAGCTCATTTCCTTGACATTTTAGTATTTACATAAACCACACACACACTCGCACACAGACACACATTGTTACCTAAAATAAATAGACATGGGTCATTTATTCATAGTGTTTTCAAATATAAAAGGAAAGTCAAAGTCAAGGTTAATAAAGTTGTGAATATCTGTAATTCAGACCGTAAATAAGCAGAATTGCAAAATGGCATTAAGGATCAAAATACATTACAAAAAAGGAATGGATCAAAATATCATAATTTCAATTTATTGCTTCAGCTGAGTCCAAACTTAATATGAGACCTGCATTTCCATAATCCCTCCTTTTCTCTACACTACAAAAACACTCCAGATGGGAAAGTTAAAGGTGCAGTTGATTAGGAGAGTGACACATTTGCTTAGTAGCTGTGGAGCACCTAAAGGCGCAAAGATACTTTGGGGACATCTACTGGCCAAAACACACTCTTCCTTATTGTAAATGTCTACCTTGTATGGGTGTTTAAAGGGGATTATAGTCAGTGTGTGAGGAGATGTGAGGGCGTGCTCCGCCAGACGTCCTTACAGAAAAGTGTATTAAATCCACAAGGACATTATCAGATAGAATATAATGGAGCACATGTTCATACATTATAAGGCTTATTAGAATGAAAATGATTTAAAATCAATGTGGGGGAATCAATTGAATCGACATTTGAATTTCTTTTTTGCCCTTATCAGAAGGAAGGGCAGCTCATTCTGCTCAGGTGGAGCGTCAGAGTATTCAGCCTTACTCTGTGCTTGTCGCTGAGGGATATTAAGTGATGTCCACGGCTCATTTGTTCGTGAAACAGGAAAATGTGTCAATACACACGGGACCAAAAGACATTGTAGTTTAAATGTTGATCAGTGTTGAGTTTATAATGACCTAATCTAACTTTATGATGTTTTTGAGCCCCATGCAGCAGTATGCTGAGCAGAAAATTAAATGACTGTCGTAGTTCATTTGTTCATGGAGGCTGGTAGTTTCGTGTAATTATGGAGCAAATGCGCGCAGGAAATGAGGATTAATTAACACTGACAGCTCTATTCCTTCAGCTTCACCATAACTACGCTACTCACGTTGGAGTTTATAAGCCCACAGTGTATAGGGAATTTAAAATGTTTCCCCAAGAGGCAGCTCAGTGTGAGTCCCACACAGACAGACAGCGTATGTTTGTGTGTGTGTGTGTGTGTTAGGGGAGGGCTGGCTCTTATTAAAAGCGCGGAGCTCCAGTTTGGACCTTCCTTCGCCGCAAGTCAAGGAGACAGCTGCGCGCACCCGCGCTCGGTTAGTTGGCAGCCCCCCACCCACCCACCCTTCGCTTCCAGGCTCACTATCAACAACCACACACTGATCCGGGAACAGCAGCAGCAGTTTCTCTACCCGCTCTCAGCACCGCTTCACCGTGGTGCGTCCGGGACGCGCTCTCTCCAGTTCAGGATGGACTCGTCTCCTTCTCTTCACCTTTACTGACTGACTGTGGCGCTGCTGTTTGGTTGGAGTAGTGGACAAGCAGCTGGAACTGATCCTCTGACCGCTGTTTCGTCTTTCCACTGTTTTATTTGTATTTATTTATTTTTAAAAAATTTTCTGTGCACTCGTCTCCGCACTCCGAAATGGGAGTGTACATACATCTGCTGTTTCTGCAGTACTATTTGGTCTCGAGTTTGGTGTGCAACGCCGTCGCGTTCGTGGAGGAGCCCTCTGGGGGCAGGTCGGACGGGTACTGCGGGCGGATCCTCAGGGCGCAGACACAGGGGACCCGGAGAGATGGCCACCATGAGTTCAGGCTCAGAATGGAGGGGGACCCGGAAACCTACCAGCCTGGCAGCACCTACAGAGGTAGAGTTTTTGAGAGTCCTTAGGTGCGTGGAGCTGCGCGTAATTTATCCTGTGGACTGTTTATCTAGGCGGAAAAGGGCATGTTTACTCTGAAATTCATAGTCATTTTATTTTATTTTAATTCCAGAAAAAAAATATGTTTTTTTTTGTTTTTTTACCACCTAGCACCGTGAATAGTCATCTAACTTTTGACTAGAAATTACAGACTTGATGAAACAATTTCCAAAACAGTCTGTCCACCTCCTCTGGCTCCTGCAGGGAGAGTTGTGGTTTGATGAGGCTACTTAGTGTTATAGTGGCTGACC
>JBBPCS010072226.1:0-16412 GCA_037974645.1 Hollardia meadi
CGTCATCTTGAATAACTCCCTGGTCATTCTTGGTGTACCCGAAATGCTCCCACACTTCCGACTTCACTCGTTTCTTCGGTGGATACAAAGTGTCGCTGCTTGGTCCCTCTGCCGTTGTTAAGCTAATGTAGCGTAGCCTCCATGTCTCTTGAAAAGCACGGCACTTTAAGCTAGTGCACCGCTGGTGTAACTTTCTTTTTGTTCTGTGCAGGTTGCGCCGAAAATAATGTACCAGCATAATGTCCGTTTTTTGCGAGTGAGAACAGAAACACTCAGTGTTGCGGAGCCTTAAGGATTAAATAACCATGACGTTTTAAATTGCGGTTAATAGTAAAATCGGTTAATCACTGCATCCCTAGTTACAGTATTTAGTTTTTCAAATTGTGGTAATCAACCGCGTTTTTAATGATCGTTAAAATTTAAAACGGTAATACTAACCGTAGGGAATTTTACCGTGAAACCGGTAACTGGACTTTACTTCATGAATGTAACGCTACAGAGAGGACAGAGGAAAAATGGGAGAGAGAGAAGTGTAGAGTCTGTAGTGGGTGTTGACAGGCAGTGAATGAACTGACTCCAAACACACCCTTGCCTGCTGTTGCTCACTAGCTTACGGCTCATGTACAGTAAAGTATTCTGGCTGTTAATGTGCATTACTCGTGCAAGTGTTTTCTCTTGTAATTTCCTGGCAGGTCGCCAGGCTAACATGTTGCCTGTGGGAACACTGGGAATGGATTAATAAAATGTGGGCACAGTTAACTAATTCCGTAATATGACATTCAGCGTGCTGATAATCCTAATTAACTTAAATCCTTTTATCATGCTTGAGCAGGGACAAAAATCAAACAGGAGACATATTGCCGTCTTGCTGTCACTCCTATCCGAGATTGCAACAAAGACCTTTCTCAACCCTTTTGTTTTACACTGAACAAAGCAAAGGTGGCATAACGCTGCCCCACTGTGTGATTTTTTTTTAGATAGCAAGCTGTCGTTCCGCAATCAAAAGAGGTGTGACGTGCATCACAGCAGCATCTGCATCTAGTGTGTAGTTTTACATGCGCGACAAGCAGCACTTTCTAAACAATGGAATAACATGCCAATAACAATCCTTTACCGTCCCTGTTATGCGGCGGATGATCTCGTCCTCTGCTCATATGGTAAGTAGCTCCCGAACCTTGCGTTGTCTCCACAATTTGTAAACATTATCGGTTGTTTTTCTTCTTCGAGTTAGCTGCTAACTGTTGCTAGCTGCTTTTTAATCTCCCGGTCGTGGGTCGCACAAACATGTTGACATAAAGTCACAGCACTGTCCTGTCGTACTGACTTGCCGACTCATTACGTTTATACAGACATTGATTCGGTGCTGTTACTACCTCCGCTGCCGTCTCAGAGGCGGAACAACTTTGACCCCTCCATTACACCTCTGTAATGTTTATACAGATGGTGAGGCACAACAGAAGCACAAGAGGCCCGCATTGGTAAGGCTGTGTAAAAGGGGCTAAAGTACTCTTTAGATTTTTTTGCTTCAAGTGTTCATGCGTAGAAGTTGTACTGCTGTGATACACCCTTTGCAGTTTGCAGAGCTTACTGAGCACCACATTGTTGGGTCTCTGTCTAAAATACTGCCACACTTAATCCATGCTTTGACCGGGCACAGCCATGCTTCATTGCGACGGACTGACACTTTATGCAAATTGACGTATTTCCTTAATCAGTGATGTCAATTATGTTGATGAGTTGTCCCAGCCTTTTGTAGTATATGCGAGAAGAGATCTACGAGTGAAATGGATGCATGTTGCCTAATTCTGTTTGTACCAAACTTGCATGTACATTACATGTGGTTTGAAAATGCAGTTATATAGCATAGATTGGCTATGAGCGCTGTTTGTATGAATTAGGGCTGGGCGATGAAAGGATTTTGATATGGGTTTGGGATAAAATTTATGTAGATAACGATAAACTATGATAAAATAGACATTTTTCTTCAATGGACAGATCTAACAGCTCGTCACACAGCAGAAATAAATAAGTCAACAGCCAGACAGTGTGCTGCTTCTCGGCCTCTGCGGGGTTGAGCTCCTCACACACAGTGGACAGCAGTGTAACTTAAGACCAGAGCCCACAGTGGAGAGGCTCAAACAGACTTTAGGATATATTTTACTGGAGTGAATGACCACAATGCTCATTGCACACGATTAATAAGTGCAACAAAAAGGTAAGTAAGTTACAAAAGTAACAGTAAGTTCTCTTTATCAAACAGATGTTGCATAAGCAGAACACAAACTTGCAGAAATGTGATGTCTTCAGCCACACTGCCCGCAGCAACTTGCTTCCCCTCTTAATCCATACGCGATTTGTTTTACACAGCCATACAGAGCTCCTTATGCTAAAGTGCTGAAAATGAACTTGCATTATCCTCCACAGCTAAGGAAATTGTTGACAAAAAAGTTAACACAATGTCAATTATATGGAAGTGCATTAACATTAACGTTTGTAAGATTAAACGTTTACATTTAGATGTTCTTCAATATATTCTTTAATCACAAAATATATTTTAAACCAACTCTTGTTTGCACAGTGAAATGCATATTACTCAATTTTCTTTTTTATTAAACTATATTAAGAAATTCTGTTTCTTCAGATTTATTCATTATCAGGATACTCTTCTAACTGGCAGCACTATCAAATGATATATTGTGATAAATTGCGCTGTTAGATTTTGGTGGTCAAAGGTCAAGGTCACTATGACCTTACGTCCATCATTCTTGTGAACATGATATCTCAGGAACGCTTTCAGAAAATTTCTTGGTACCTATGTCCACTTGGACCCAAGGATAAAATGATTAGATTTTGGTGTTTAGGTCAAGGTCTCTGTGACCTCATATCTGCCCTACTCCTATGAACACATTTCTTCAAATTTGCCACAACCATTCACTTGGACTCAAGGATGAACTTATTTTTAGATTTTGGTGGTCAGAGGTCAAAGTTCAAGATCACTGTGACCTATTAAACAAATTTTTAGTCATAACTCAATAATTCGTTTGCTAATTATGACAAAATTTTACACAAACTGTGCTGATTGTATAGATCTGTGCTGCTGGGTTAAAGATATGGTGAAGAATCTATGTTTCAGAATTTAGAGCTTATTTGCAGCAACATCCATTTTTTAAGTAGTGTAGTCCACCACAAGCTCTTTGATTTTGTTGATATTGTGCTTCAGGTGATTGTTGTTGCACCATGTGACCAAGCTCTCTATCAGTCACTACATATTTTATGAGTCTGGACAGATGTAAACTGCAACTTGACTGGTGGGCGGAGGCATACAATCGTGAGGCAGTAATTCTAGTTGATTAGGCGTTGAAATAGGAATCTGTGTCAGACTTTATTGGTGATTCTCAACGTGTGGTAACTAGAATAAAGCCTTTTGTGACTAAATAATAATAGAAAGTTTGGAGTCCTGGGAAATAAAAATCCCTTTTGTGCATTCTAGTTTGTATTTTCACTGACTCTTGAAGAACTTTAAAGTCAAATAGACTGAAAATTATGAAAAGAGTATAAACAGCAGCTCTGTCTAAGATGCAACTTTTGCACATGATAAAACAATATTAGAGTGGGTGTCATGTTGTGTTTGAATAGAAATTGTGAATGAGACATACTGTAGAGGTGGAACACGAGAGAAAGTTCCAGACTATTAGCAATGATCTGCTTAATCTTTTGGTTGCTTATATCTGCTTTTGTACAAAAACACATTGAAATTTTTGAATGGGACAGAAAGTCTCTATCATGGGGATAATGTCACATGAAAAAATGACACCAGTGGATACCCTCTGTAGTAGGGCTACACGATACATTGTTTCAGCATCGGCATTCAACATTGGGAAGTACACATGAGCAATAGTCACATTGCATAATGTGTGATGTCGAGCAGTGTTTTCCACTAGTACATACAATATCCATGGGTGGAAACATTAGCCAGCTCGGAAGTGGGTTGACGAGTCAGGAATACAGTCTCTGATTGGTCAACAAACTCAACCAAGGCATCATGGGATTGCCATGCTAAAATCAACAACTGTTTTCAGCTCAGGAAAATTGATGAATAATCACAGAAGACATTCTGCATTTGCAGCCTGCATTGGAACGGCACAATGGTTAGCTTCTGGGCAAAATATTAAAGTCTCTCACACGCAGCGTTCCAGAGATAAGTCGTAAATTACATTGTTGACCCCAAACTTAACTTCTATAGTGTCCAATATGTCAGATCTTTCTCATCAGTCTGTTTAAAAATTGGTGGAGAGACAGACTCGTGCACACAGCTTATCTGGAAAAGCTTCCCTTCAGCGACACCTGAACACAGAGTTTACTTGCCCCGGGAAAGCATTAATTTCACTACCTTAGCAGTTTCACTTTAAATTTCAGTGTTTCTCCCACACTTTTCGGTGGAAAACAGGGCATGAGAAGGGTGTGCGAACTAAGCTGCCGCTGATGTTAGCTCAACTTGTTTCTAGGTTCGCAGCTTCTTTATTTGTTACAATTAATTCAGTGATCATTATTTAGGATGTTTGTACAGAAAGCCAAATTATCCGCAAATTATTCCTCTCAAAAAACGGACCCAGAAATTAAAGCTGGTATAAACACTGAATAAAGCACTTTCACATTAAAAATCTGTGTCACTCTTCATGCTGCGAGCCAAGCTGTCACTAATGTTAGCTAATGCCAGTTTTTTCCAATTATCGTTCAGCCCTATTCCGTAGGGGACGACTTGTTAGTCCTGGCTACCACTGTAGTGTGTACAGTGTCTGAGATATTGACTTTGTTCTTTGTCACTGCACCTTGTTATAGATTTAGATGAGCATATCGTCTTTGTGTGACCACATTAATTGTCTTTTGTTTTATTGGCTCGTCTTTAGGAGAGACATGGAACCCCCTGAAGCTTCATTATCAACTGCGGAATGTCCGTGAACGGCTGGCAAAAAATTTGGTGGAAAAAGGGGTCCTCACTACTGAGAAGCAGAACTTCCTGCTGTTTGATATGACCACACATCCTTTAACCAACAATATCATCAAGCAGCGGCTCATCAAAAAGGTCCAGGAGGCCGTACTAGACAAGTGGGTTAATGACCCTCATCGAATGGACAAGCGGTTGCTTGCGCTCATCTTCTTAGCCCATTCCTCCGATGTCCTGGAAAATGCTTTTGCCCCACTGCTGGACGACCAATATGACCTGGCCATGAAGAGAGTGCGGCAGCTGCTGGAACTGGAGCCAGAGGGGGAGAGCATTAAGGCTAACACCAATGAGCTGTTATGGGCTGTGGTGGCTGCCTTCACCAAATGAGGCTACCACAGAAAACAGTTGTGACAAACAAGTGGCATTGTATGTTGAGGTAGGAATCAGAGTACTGACCCCAACATGGTGACTTGACTGAATTATAGTAGCCCTGCCTGGACTTTTTGAATGGGCTACCCTTTTTTCTTGTCTCCTCACTTATTTTCTTTTTCCTCCAGATAAGTGTCATCATTGATCCTTCATGGCCCTGCTTCCCACGATGTATCATTTGTGTATTTACTTTTGCTAAAAAAAAAATAACTCATTGAATTTGAAAGAAGTTGTTGGTGATGATATGGGGTGACTCCTAAATCGATTTGGATCATCTTTCCTGTTTATTATAACTTTGAAAGGTTTGTTACAGGTACTTTTTGTATGGCACAGGTTATTCAAGGTGCCTGACACACCTGACAATACAATAATCAACATGATGTACTTTGCCCACGTACAGGGCAGTGATGCTGTGTAGGAATGGAAGGTTAGCTGATGATCCTGACAAGTCTTTAAATGGATATCTTCTAACCACTGTGATTGAAGTGTATGGATGTGATGTATTTGGTTTCACAGTATTCTTTGATTTTCATATCTAGTTCTGGAAGACAAGTAGTGTGCTCAGTCTACTACCTAGTACTGAATGCTGTCAACTTTAAGAACTAATTTCCAAAGTTGATGCTTTTTAACCCACCTTTCTGCAATATGTACCTGCTCATCCTGTGCAGGGACACGGGGTCACCACTATATCACAGGGCTGACGCATAGACAGTCATTCACACCTGAAGGCAATTTAGAGTTTCCAGTTCACCTCGCCTAGACATGCATGGATGCTATACACAGTTCCAGGAAGATAAAGTGCTGACTTGTATGATTTTCCTTATTGGTTACTTTAACCTCAGCCCCATTGAATATTTTGGAAAAAAGCATTTAAAATGAAAAGCTCAAACATGATGAACATCATTGGACTCGTTGGGTATCACTGTGCAAGAATAGTGCTAGAATGATACAAGTTCTGCTGACTGACGTTAAGAATGAATGGGGCCGAAATCCAAGGTATAATGATGGAAGGGAACATAATTATAGTGAACATGAATGAGCCTTAAGCAATTGAAAACAGGTCATACTGTTTTATGTATCCTCTGGCCAGTATTTTTTATTTGTAATGAAACATGAATCTTTAGTGGAGGGCTTATTTGTCCTCTAGATGCACTGTCAAAATGTGTGCATGTCTAATACAAGATGGGCTATGTTCAAGATTCCAGTCTGTAATATCTGAAAGCTATCACTTGAAAACAATCACCTTAATATGGGTCCAATATCATTTTCCATTTTTGTTTGTACCTCCTTGATTACACAAATGGCTCTAGAGATAATACAGACTGTGCTAAAACACCTCTTTGCTTGAGTGGCTGTTGGGGATCAAACTGAAATATGGTAGTGGTGGGAACAAACTCAGGAAAGCAGACCCAATCAGTGCCAGCGGCCTTTGTTAGCAAAATTCAAATAGACATACAGTTTTCACTTATTAGTGAATTTCAGTGTAATCACAATGATGATCTTCCCACCTTCCGAGTTTGTGCCACCTGGACTTAATTTAGAAACAATAAAACATCTTCAAGTCATTCACTCAAGATATTGAGTGAAGTACGCTTCTGTGAAGATTAACTCGAATTCCAAGTTTACTCCAGTATAGGGAGAGGTCCAGGACATGTTAAGTCGATTTTATAAGACTGGATCAGACATGCACTGCTACCATAGCTTCAAGTCATTTACATTATTATATTTCCTATTCTGTATTGTCTGTATTTAAACATACAGAAAACAAGACATGTTTGTAGGTAACACGGGAGATATTTCTTGACCAACACCCACTGTGTGTAGTGACTCCACACGGCATCTCAAAAGTCTTGTATGCTACTATTTTCTACAAACCCACCCTTGAGTCAAGTGTTTGAAATGCTAGCTCAATATATATTAAAATCAGATGGCTTTAGACTTGTTGGAAGGTGTATTTTTCATGGAACTTGCAGTTTCCCCCTGCTCGCAGGCTTTATGCTAAGCTAATCATATTCCGTCCCTATCACTGTATTGGATGCACCGATCTAAAAAAAGATATTGATCTTTTTTTTTTCATGTGAGCATGCAGCAATACTTGATTGTGCGGACAGCTTTACTTTGCAGTTACTTGTGAGTGTTCTCAAAACAAATCCATTGTATTTCTAAAACTATGTAAAAATCTGATGGATTACCCAACAAGCTCACTAAAATCTAATCAGAAGAATCAAAAGATGGACTCGCATTCCAGATGTTGTTGGATATACCTATGCTGTTTGTATAATGTACCAATTCAAAGGCCATTTTGTCACTATTTGCTTTGCAAAATCTATCATGGTTCAGCTGCAGTCTTTCAAAAATAATGGACATTGCACTCTTAACATTTTTAACAAAGCCTTTTCACCATGATCCATACCTTGACCTTAATTTCATTTTTACTACTCAACCTCCAACAACTTGTTGCTAGTATTTCACAGAACTGACACATAGTCCCATGGGAGAAGTTTGACTTCAAAGCTTTCTGCCAGAAAGCTATATAATACATACTTAATGTTGTGAAAGCGACTATTATAACTAGGGGTGCACAGTAATATCAACATGTCAAATATCGCTTAGAAAAATAAGTTGAAGCTTTAATTATGCACACATGACACAAGTGTCCAAAATGCAAACCAAAGTTCCTACTTGCAATTATTGTCATGTAAGAAGGAGCCATGTTACATTTTGACAGCGTCCCAACTTTTTTGGAATCGGGGTTATGTTAACTCTACTGTAGGTGCAATTTGACATTCTTGACAATGAGGTGGAAAAAAGACATGCGCATATTAAGTTTTTCAGTCAACCAAAATTGAGTTGACAAAAAAATCAAAATTTCAACCCAAACCATGATCTTTTCCTAAACGTAACCATGTATGGGCGGAAATATACTTGCTTTTAACTACACGTTCACGTCTGCATGATGGCTGTCCATAGGCTATCCTGCTTAGGCCTATGTTTTGTGCGTAGGTTGTGCACATCCTCAGAAATTAACATGCACATGAACGGTAGGGGCAGTGTAGGGCCTGCACATGTGTAATCGTGTCCGCAATTACCCACGTCTATATGTGTCATTGCCGCTGCGCAGCAATAAATATGCTTGTGAAAACAGCTGGTGAGAGATCAGTACCTAAGAAGTTGAAACCTGCAAAAAGTAAATGGAAACAAGTCCGAGACCGTTACGTCCGTGTACAACAGAACCCTTGGAAAAACTTTAAGCCGTTGCTTGAAAGCAGAGGGTGACGGCAAGGCGGCTGTATTGACTGGCTGTGTTGGTGTTGTGGGCTAATCCGACGGATCAAATGATATCATCCGACGGACATTTGAAAATACTGGTGGCGTTTCTCATCATCAATCTGTCACATTGGTTGCACGAGAGAAACATACTCGACATTGTCATGACGTGCTTGATTGCGGGACCACGGCGCTGCAGTCGCTTTTTCTGCCGTGATCCTAGCGTTAACCATATACTGAGCTCCTCAAGTGTCGCCATATCAATTGTTTACTTCGTGCATACTGTCTGAGTTCTGTGGTGCGCCCTCTACTGGAATCCTCCAGTAACACGCGTAGTACATAGGCAGGTATGTGACCAATTACGTTCACGACGCAGCCGGTTGTCTACGCGAACGCGTGGTTGAAAAGCAAATATGTCTTGTCTTCGGCCTATGTTTGTGACTAAACCAAATGAGATTAAAACAGAAAATTCATAAAAGGAAAGAAAAAAGAAGTCAACATTTACTTTTGATTTGACACGGGATACAAACCCCAGTCTGGGATGGATGGGTCAAACATAGGACTTTGACCCATCCATCCACCCACCTGACTTCCTTGAGCCTTTTTGGCAGAGACCTGAAAGCAAAATTCTCCCACTACTGACACAGAGACAGACAGCCATTGACACTGACTGGGAGTTTAGAGTTTCCAGTTCACCTGAGGCCTGTACTACGAAGCGAGTTCAATTTACCCTGGACATCAACAATCGCACGTGTCAAGTCAAAGCAGGATTTCCAAATGTATCCATGAGTGTGTTCACATGAAAGGGGAGGTGTTTTTTTCAGCATATGGCCATTCGCAAACATGTAGAAGTCTACTGGCAGTGGACAGGCAGTTGCAGCTGAGAAATGCCAGACGGACAGCTATCGAAAAAATAAAAAAATAAAATAAGTTAATACGATTATAATATAACTGCCCCATCATAAGGTCATGAGTATAAATCGCTACATGTGTTTATTCCATTAAATCAATGTGTTGCTTAGGCTGTATGTATTCTTACGGTATGTGTTTTCAAGTTTTTAGTCTTATTCTTTGAGCTGCAACCCGGCGGTGTCAAATGGACTTGGGAGCAATGAATAAATATAACAATGTAATTCAAAGCGGTACTTTCATAATTTATAAATAAAACAAGTACAGGCTTTAGTGCTTCAATCAGTCTCTTATAGGATATCGGTATACAAAAGCCTAATGAAATGGTTTTGATGGGAAAGAAATTTAAATGTAGAAGACAGGAGGTAGCCCTTCGACACAGGAGTACACCTTTCACAATCCACGCACCGAGCTCTTTGATGTTCTATGACTGATATTACAATTTTACAGAGAATTGATTGGTCAATAGGCGGTCCTTTTACAAACGTTTATCTGATATCTCGAACATAACCTGCTTTGAAGCAGGTTAGGTGTGCAACATAAGTTGCCATGGCAATGTACCCCTGTAAGTGAACCAGCGTCATAACACTAAAACCCAGAGTTAACCCTGAAGTTACCTTGCGAATGACAAATCCTGCTTCGGAGTACAGGCCTCTGGCCTACATGTCTTTGGACTATGGGAGAAAACCTTTGCAGGCACTTGGATTGCACACAGAGAGGCCCCAGCTGCCTGCAGGATAGAAATTTAGGATGTTCTTGAGACAGAACTACCCACTGAGCCACCGTGCCACCCGAGAGTCCATCCCCTCTGGCCTAATGTTGTGTTAAACTTGATTCGGTTCTCTGTTGTAACATGTTTGTTATTCAACCTTATGGATCTTGTAACAATGCTTTGTTACAGATAGCCTCCTCCTGATATAGTATGTAGCTGGGGCTGGGAGTGATGAGTGTGGGGTGATGGTGGGAGAAGAGAAGAGGTGGTTTATTCATTATAAAATCCCCTCAAATTGTGCAGAGGATGTAAGAGATGATATGTTATCTAAATAAAGGGACCTCTAGTCTGTGTACTTTCTTTGACCCTATTAAATAAACCAAGCTTGTAAGTGCCTAATTTGAAACTTGTGAACACAACTTCTTTGTCCCATGTGAGGACTCAGGTTTACATCATGGCAATATATTGATTTTGAGGTCATAGACTCCAATCTATGTGCATTTGTGTGTGTGTCCTGAGTTTCAGTGGAAACTTATCAGCAGTTGAACACCGATTTCTTTGGGAATACAAATCAACTTGGCTATATTGTACTGAGAATAACTTGAGCCTGAAGTCACACTAGGCCTGCCATATGATTTTTCTAGTCACTGGATTTTTCATGGTTTTTAACTCTGCTTTTTTTATAACGCATTGAATCCCACTGAATGTTCATAGAATTGATGGAAAACAGTCTACAAATTTACCATTAATTGAATTACCAATATAAAATTTGGTATATATAATATAAATATAAACCAATATACACAATTTAAGTGATTGGAGTACATGCAG
Source organism: Hollardia meadi (assembly GCA_037974645.1). Classification (NCBI taxonomy): domain Eukaryota; kingdom Metazoa; phylum Chordata; class Actinopteri; order Tetraodontiformes; family Triacanthodidae; genus Hollardia; species Hollardia meadi. The sequence continues at coordinate 11,094 of JBBPCS010072226.1, forward strand.
TGATACTGTGATACAGTAAGTTAAGAAGAGTTTGTTGTATAAGGTGTAACTAGTTATTTAAGTATATACACTTGGTCGTACAAGTAGTTTGGTTAATTTCATTGTAGATTAAAGGATTAAAACAAAGCAAACCTAAACATTCCAAACAATTCTGACATTCACGCAAAAAAATGTACATAAGGTTATTTGTTTTAAAAAAGGAGAAATAAAAATGCTGCAGCAGTAATGTGTTATATCTGGCTGGCTGTAATTGCAAAAAGAATATTTAACTCCACTTACATTGCACAAACATTTTCTCACCTCTATTGTATGTAGCCATGCAGTTTTCATAGGCATTGTTTCTACCTCTATTGCACTGGTTTAGAGCAGGGTCTCTCAACCTTTTGTAATTTCCGGCCCTTTTCTGGTTCAAATGAATGTCTCGTTAGCAGGCTTGATGACAAACGGATCATTTAAATCAGGTGTGTTGGTGCAGAGAAACACCAGGGTCTTGAGTGAAATGCCTGAATAGGTAGGTGTTCATACTGCAGGGCTTGAACTCGCAACCTTTTCTTTTTACAAAGACTGACTGCTACATATGGAAGAAATTAATGATTAAATATACTCTAATTGCTATTGACTGCAATTGTTTACATGATATTGGCAAAAATTCTTTTGAGATACAATTCTGAAATTTACCACACTTCATCTTCCATTAAATCAATTTTTTTTTGATTGTTTTTCATGAACATTGGAGATTTATTTAGCGAGAATTTGCAGTATTGCTTTACAGTACTGTTTACAGTCAAACATTTTGATGCACTGTGGGCCCAATTTTTGATATTTCAAAAATCTGGCTGAATCATTTGTGGAGGACAGTGAAGATAGTAGTTGTGATGTGTACTATTTTTTATAAATGTCACTGAACAGCTGCTAATTCAGCCCCCAATCAGCTTGGCATAGTTTCAGCTGTTCTGCAATGAAGAATGGCAAAATTGCCCAGGGGCCATATTACAAAAACATCTTAACTTGTTGATAGAAAAAAGGCATTACAAATGAAGTTCCAATCTTAACATAAGATAGGAAAAGTGTATTTCATAAGTATCTTAACTTCTTTCCTTCTTAAAAAAACAATAGGTATTGTTAGCTAACTTCTTTAATCTGCACAGCTGTTATTTAATTGCTTTTACACAACTAAATTTCAACAGGAGGAACTTATTCAATGAGAGGCTTATGGCAGACCCTAAAGATGTTGTGGTTTGATGACAAAATGCTCATTACTGAATACAGGATTTAAGGACAGGAATTTTTTTTTTAAATCTCCAGTTAAGAGTTGTAAATTTGGCAAAAAGAACATCTTTGGATAATTATGTTACCAACACCTCTAACTAATTTGTCTTTTTTGATCTATTGTTTTGTATGTTTTAGAATGTTTTTTGTTTTTTAAAATACCGTTACAAAGTCGTTAAGCTTGGCAAAATGAGAAAAGTAGCGTTGGTTGCTTGGTAACAGACATAAAAGTTGATAAGCGATCTTGGATTGAGTATTTAGGATTTCCTAACCTGAGATAAGATAGGATGAAGTGAAATAAGATAAAATCAGGATGTGCTTCTATAATACCAAATTGGAAGAAATCTTAGACTCTTCATATCTTAACTTAAAAACTTAAGTTAGAAAGTTTCTGTAATACAGCACCAGGTGTGCAAGCTGATGGAGATCCACAGACTTGTATTTTGAATTGGTAATCAATGTAGAATTTGAAAGTTTCTGTTAACCAGTCAACATACTTATTTTATATGGCGTCATTCACTGTTATAAACAAACAAAGAATAAAAAAAGTCCAATGGGGTGAATATTTTGAATAATATATATTTTATACATACATGCATGTATGTATAAATATGTATACATGCATGTGTAGTCATACACGTATATCCTATATCTATGATGTATCTTGACAATAGTAATGGTAAGTAGATTTTCTGATATGCACTCAATTCAACACGGCACAAATATGATAAATTTCAGAAAAAAACAAGAATGAAACAAATTGTTTGAAACGAGGGTTTTATTTTTGAGTCAAATGTGGAAACATGAGTCAACATTGTCCATGTTTTGGACTGAAGAGCTGGGATGAAGGAAGCCATGTACATAAACGACTCAATAACTCATGTAACAACAGTCTTATCTGTCAAATGTCTTTAATGACAAAAAAACAAAAAGTTTGCAAATCGTCATGGTCACAGGTTGTCATTTTTGATTGGTTGCCTTGCTACTTGCTGTGTCATTGCACAATAGGCATCAGGAGAAGAGAACCAACCCCAGAAAGCAACCCTGTGGGAGACAAGCTGAATTTAGAGTTAGCTGAGCTCAGCTGGGTTTCAGGGAAGGCATGCATCCTTACCTGTTGTCCTCTGAAGGCATTCAGAGTATAATGAGGTCTGTTAGTAGCTGGCAAAGCTTAAGGGTGAGAGGTAAATAAATCTCCTCGACCTAACAACAAATCATTTGACCAGTACTACCTGTGCTGTGACAGAATACAATGAATTAAAAACACTGGATAAACAAGCTTCCAAATACTAAGCTTTAGCACTTTGCCTCACTGCTTACACAAGAGGAAGTTTAATAACATTCATCAGACCAATAAAAACAGACTGTTCATTTTCAAACATCAATTTTTCTGTATTTACTGATTTCAAACAAGGTAATTTCAAACAAATAAAACTAAATAAACACAATATTTAGAATTAAAAAACAAAAAAAGAAGCTATGGTTGACTCGTGAATTGGTATTGTTATTTATGGTACATCAAATTAAAATGGCATTAATTATCCCTCCTGGTTTGTAGTCTTCTAGGTGTATGTGTGCATTTTAAATATGAGATGTTTGTACATAACTTTGTGTCATCATGCATGTCATCTTGTCTCTACATTCATCTGTTGACAAACCTTGAAATACCTCATTTAATTCCTTTGGCTGTCAGTTCATCTCGAACTCGGCTGAGGTAATCTGGATCTGGGTATCCATAGCTGCAAACACCAGGACAAAAATTCAGTGACTTCAGTCATGATGAAAATCCATAGTTATACTAATAGTGTGCATTAGCATTATAGTGTGCCTCTTGTGATATCGGATTTCTGTACTGATGATTACAGTTAGGTCACAACCTGCTCAGTAACTTTTTTGATTCTGTGTCTGTGACTTGAATATAATCATCACTACAGTCTTAAACGTGGAAATGATTGAGGCACAAACTGGGGCAGCAAGTACATTTATTGGTATTTAATGCAAATCAATAAAATGTAATGTCAATGCCAAATAAGAGCCCTTACTGAGTTGATCCTCCATGTGTTGAGGTTTTGTGGTGTATATCATTCCATGTGACCCTATTGTTCCTGCCACTGGTGGTGGACTGACCAACAGTGAAGATGAGTCTCTGATCAAAGGCTCGCTTCAGCAATTTCAAGATTCTTCTGCCCTCTGAGGAGTCAGGGAGGTAGGCTGTACGCAACACACCTTCATATGGCTGACCGGGATTAGGATGCTCCTCCTGCAGATACACAGCACAGGTTTCTCTGCTTAATGTGTCGAAGTGACTGGGAGTCCACAGCTCTTGGGCCAGTGGTTCCCAACCTTTTTCCCTTGGACCCCCCACTAATCATCTGCACGAAAAATGAGGATGACCTAGATAGCTAACCTGACAAAACTGACTTGGAGTGTGGCTAGGTAGCCTATTATTTTTGAGTGTGGATAAACAAAATACAGCCCATTTTGAAATTTACAGACTTACAGACTGATTTAAAAAAAAAAAAATCTCTCTCTATATATATATATATCCGGTAAGTGTGTTGTTATGATTTTAGTTAGCATGTGAACATTTGACAACCTCAGAGGAGACAAAGCCTTGTGGACCCCCTGTGGTCTTTGGCTCTGATCTCAGGTTGGGAACTACTGAGCAATAATAGCTTTTTATGCCAAATAATTTATTACATTTAAAAAAGATCATAAACGAAACAATGAGGCACACTCACACAAAAGCCAGAAATAAGCATTTTCAATCCTAAGGAGGCGGGTAAGACACGGTGCTAAAACAAGTCCTCCAACAAAACGCAAGAATAACCCCTTGATTCCACCAGGCATGGATGTGTTGCATTCCAGCTGCAACACAGTTTTGTTCTGTCCTCCACACGGCTTTATACAATAGCGAGAGTGTTTCAGAAGCAGAGTATTGCCTGCCTAATTTTGTTGACTTGTTCAGATTGGATTAATTTTGCCATTTTTCCATGACTTTTGTGCTTCTACCATGGGTAAATAGGCTTTGTAGTTAAATGGTTTCGTTTTTTGTCTGTTGTTGACATTGTTTTTTGTGTTTATTTTAAAGAAAGGAAAGTCTAGTGCTGGTTAAGCTTATGCTTCACTTTATGTTGATGGCCTTTGTCTATAATGTGGCCATAAAAATAGCAAAGTTAAATTCTTTTGTTTGCACTAATTCAGGGGTCAGAGCTCTAAGAGCCATTTTTCCTGTTTATTTTATAAGATACAATTTTTGTAAGAGCCACAGCAAAGTTAACACTTTGATAAATGTAGCCTATATATGTCAGTCAGTTCAGTCTTTGTGTGCCGAACATGCACAAAAGGTCCTATAGGTAACACTTTATTTTAGTGACAAGAAACCCGATTCTTTTAATTAAGATTTGACAATGAATTTAAGTGTTTATGTTCTTAGCTAGAATTTGGAGGCAAACAGTTGTAAACCTTTTTTGCCAAATAAATGAAAAGCATGTTGAAATCAGCAATGTCCCCCTTCTTGCTGTACAAAAATCTCACCAAGCTTTAACCTAAGACTTTCATAATGATGTGCCTAATGTCAAACTGCCTCATTCTTTCATTTTTGCATGACTACATGACATGTCCTTGAGAATAACTGATTTTTTAAATACTGTAAATGTTGGATTATTAGGCAATATATCTTATGCTGATGTATGGTATTTTTGGAGTGTTAAAAAATAGAAAAAAAACAACAACGTATACCGAACCGAAAACCGTGACCCCAATACTGTGATACGAACCGAACCGTGGATTTTGTGAATCATTCCACCCCTAAAGGAAGCAAGAGTCCTCCAAGTTTTTCAGGTTGATAGGGTCGAATTGTGTCTTGCTACCTGAATTGATTTTAATTGTACACAGGGGCAACACATATGCTGTACCTGATATGTTGGCACTGAGTGCTTGTCTAATTTTCTGGATTTTGTCAGTGAAGCAGGAGGCAAATTCATTGCAGACCCTGGTGGACTGAAGTTCAGATGCTACTGACACAGGAGGGTTTGTTAGCCTGTCGAC
>JBBPCS010072228.1:0-16410 GCA_037974645.1 Hollardia meadi
ATGTGTGTATATGTATATATATATGTGTGTATATGTATATATATATGTGTATGTATATATATATATATGTGTATGTATATATATATATGTGTATGTATATATATATATATGTGTGTGTATATATGTATATATATAATTGCCATATTCACCATCTCAGTTTAGAGTGCTGTAACATTTGCTCATTAGGACCAAACATTAAGTATTGCTGAGGCTGAGGGAAGTGTCATTATCTTTGCTGGGATTTTGTTATAAATCAATGTTTTGGACAAATAAAGATTTTAAGTTGGAGGAATAGTCAATGAATCACTAAGTTTTTATATGTCATTCTGGGGGCAGGGGCATGAAAGCCTGCACCAAATGAGGTGCTTTACATTGACCATTTATGGTTGAATGTGGGCATGTAGAGGGTGGGATATTAGGCTGATCCACATGCGCATATTTCCAGGTGGACTGTGATTTATAAAGAGGAAATTTCCTGCAGTTGTGCATGTGCATGTTAAAATATTTTGTTTCAGAATATTCGTATGGTTTCAATGCACTGTTTTATAAATGAGACCCCAGGACTGTGTTCGAAATCACATACTACCTACTACATACTCAATCAGTATGTACAGCACATTGCCTACTAAATGAAAGATTAAGTATTAAACTAGAGAAAGCATTTTCTGAAGAAATTATACGGCAGTTCGCTGGAGTTTCTGTGGAATTTGCCCTTCCTGAGGCAAACTATAAGTCTGTTTTTCTCCAAATATATGATATTAGTAGATATGAGAAGGAGCACAATTTTTCATACATGTTCATGTAAAATGATGTGTGGGGAGTGAAATTTTTGGGAGTTAGGGCAAGTTAAAGTGAAGATTTTTACATTATTTTTGCAAATGCATGAAAAACTCAGATTTCTGAATATTCCGTCCATTCATTTAAATGGGGAAATTTTCGCAGAAAATGCTGAATATTTCGGAAACTCTGAAAGATGTCAAAATTCTGAATGGATGCAATCATCTCCTAATTGAGCTGAATGTTTTGATGTTTGAATGACATGAATACGTTGAATTATATGTGGAAGTAATTAGGTTTCAAAAAAGGCCGGGTAAAAATGCAGTTTATTCCAAGACGAGACATTTGCTGAGACCTTCAAAAGGTTGCACCGTTTTCAAGACCAAGGCCAGTCTTGAGTACTACAACAACAAGTGGCGCTAGAGGAAAAGTATAGGGATCTCCATATTATATATATTATATATATGCTTTTATCTTCTCGGCACCATGAATGTCTGTACCAAATCTCATGGGAATCCATAGTTGTTCAGATATGGACCAACAGACGGACAGAATGACCTTGCATTCCAAGAGCTGTGACACTAGTGTAACTAAAAACTGCTTATAGGCCTTTTCAATTGTTGCCAACTTTATCTCTTAAATTCAGCATTTCTTACTTAACTGCTGACAGTGAGTCAACCTCTCAAAATTGTTCAAGTGCTGCTCTCTGGCAGTCTTTTACACACGCCAAGCTAATATAACCAATTTCTCACCATTCACAACATTTGTCTTTTAGGTACTTTTAAAAATATACATTGTACCTCCTTATTTCAAACAAAAAATTATTCACAATTAATTGTATGAAACAGACATTCTCAGTGATGAGCCTTAGAGAGCAGGATAAAAGCTTTTGGTCTGAGCCAAACCCCAATACTGCCCTTTGCCAAAATATCCCTCTCTTTCCTCAATAGAGTTAGCTGACTTATATCTTATATATATTTTACAGCTTGTATCCTTGTACAGTATAAGCAGAGAAAATTAAGAGCCATTTGCATTGTGTGTGATACTAACATGCATAACATGCTGTATAAGAACAGTCCACTTAAATGCTTTTTATGCCTTCGCACTAGTGATAGTCCGGATCGGATAGTGGGCCATCCGTTCATCCATCCCATTTTTGTGAACGAAATATCTCAGGAACACCTTGATGGAAATTCTTCAAATTTGGCACAAACATTAACTTGAACTCAAGGATGAACTGATTAAATTTTGGTGGTCAAAGGTCAAGGTCACTGTCACCTCAGTCCCATGCTCGTGAACTCGGTATCTCAGGAATGATTAGAGGAAATGTTTTCAAATGTGGCACAAATGTCCACCAGGACCCAGGGATGAGCTGAATTTGGTGGTCAAAGGTCAATCTCACTGTAACCTATTAAACAAATTTGTAGTCATAACTCAAGAATTAGTACGCTAATTATGACAAAATATCACATAAACTGTACTGTGTGCAGAATTTGTTTCAGAATTTAGAGCTTCTTTACAGCAACATCCATATTTGAAGTAGTGTTGTCCACCACAAGCTTTGATTTTGTTAAAATTGAACTTCAGGTGATTGTCGTTGCCCTTTGTGACCAAGCTCTGTATCAGTCACTATATATTATATGTGTCTGGACAGACATTGTTGTAAATTGCAACTTCACAGGGGCATGGAGGCATACAACCCTGAGGTGGTAAGTCGGAGTAATTTATATACCTAAAATACGTTAATCAACAGTTCGAGAAAATTTACATTCTATCTTTCTCTGCTTTGCAGCTGTATTGACGCATCTGTGATTTCCGTTGCAGTTATCCAGGGGGATCTGTTGAGAGATTGGTGAGAAGTCATGTTTGGTGGTGAAACGAATGAAAAATGGGTTTGCATGGATAAGATGTAATGCATGAGAAAAAAATGAAACTCACCAAAGGTTAAACAGGCCAAAGAAATGTCATCAAAATGCCACTTAAGCATGATTTGGCCTTTTGGATTCTTTCATTGCATCAAACTTTGTGCCAGCAGTGTGGCTTGAATTTGAGAGAAAATGCAGCAGCGCCGTCCCCTGAAAAGGTCGATCAAGATCTGTTTTGAAATAAAACTTGGACTCTTAAGATAAATCACAGAAGAATATATTTTATGCGTAATTTAAATTAAGTGATGGAACACAGTGAATCTGCACCTTGCAGCTAGGCAAGTGACAGACAGGCACTGAAATGACTGCTTGATTAAATGTTCATACATGGGATGATGCTTCCCACTCTCACTCAGCCAGGCTTACATTTGCTGCCACACATATATAATTGTGTTTAGAACATCACTGACCCTGATCTTAATTTCATGACCTGCTCAGGGTCAGTGATGTTCTAAACACAATTATATATGTGTGGCAACAAATGTGAAATGACAAACCAAAACAAACAATTAAAAGGCTATTAAAGAATGCCATTTCCTGAATTTGCGTGAATTTATATTAATCTAGCAAATTACATATTATGATGAAATTGTTTATTGTGCTTTTCAAGATAATGGTAGTATAACAAAAAAAAAATGTGTAGAGAGAAACAGGTGGACCCAAATGGAGGAGACGACAGGCAGGATCAATAGCAGAACTTGTCACTAACAAAGTGTGTCACAGGAACAGGCAAACTGAGCAGAAGATCGACAAAGATTTGACTATTGGCTAGAATAAAGGACAAACTAATTGACAAGATGATGAGGTGATGAAACAGGAAAACAAGGAAGAAGCTGATAGCCTGGGGAAGACCCTGGGAACAGGGCAGGGCCAATGAGGCTGATGCAGGGCCGATGTGCAGCAAGAGCATAGCTGGGAGCCAGAAGAGTAAAGAAGGGAGACCACACCCACACAAATGGAGACGGTAGAGCACTGCAAGACACAGGGGACAAGGGAGATGCGGGAAAACACAGGAAATATCTAAAGGCACTGCCATGACAAAATCTAGAATTGTTATGTTAACTGCTGCATTAATAATGCAGGAACCATGTTATTATTATTTTTTTTTTAATTGCAAAGAGCACTATGCCTTTTGGCAATTTGGTTTATGTGCAATTCTAACATCTTTTGGGATGATATTAACTGTAAATACAAACAATTATACAGTATTTACCTGAAAAACATAAACATGAGATTGCAGAGTTTTTTATAAAAGCTCTGATTACAGACTGCATCCCTTCATTTCAGGCTATATGCAGTATGGTTGTATTTTAGACCTGAATGCCAAACTCCAAGATGGCGACCATTTATTTTAATGAAATTTGCTCAACCAGCCACATAAGGCAAAAAAGTTTTCACACGTTTTGTTTTCCTTCAATGTTGTGCAGCCCAGTGTGGAAAAGTTTGACAAATATCAAACCTGCACGATTACAAAAAATTCATTGCACAAAAAGTTAAAATTCACCTTGTTCAGTTGCCACTGGGGCAAATTGGCAGCAACGCTCACTGGTGGTGTCGTAGCCATTTCTCTTAATACATCAATAATATGCGGCTGCTCACAAAGCTTGTTACTTTGAGTGCAGTGGGGCTCCACAATGTATTGTTTCAGCATCAACACTGCAATGTGTGCATGCACAATAGTTTTTTTGCTGCTTGATGCAAAGTAAAACACACAGTTTTCCTCTACACAGTTTTTCTAATCTACAAGAGAAGTCTGTACGATATCACATAATTTACTTCAATTTCGACGTTCTTGAAAACACAGTTTGTTGCTTCTGAGTGACAAGCTGGCTGTGCATGCACAGCGGACTATTAATGTGTCTCAGATGCGGCAGTTTTTTGGGGGGGGTTTGGGTCTGTGGAGGAGAGATACACCAGCTTTACCCTAGGCTTCAGATCCTGTTGTAAAGTCTGTGTCACAGTAACCAGCTCATCGTACAACAAGCCTTGTCACTGGAGTCTGTGTCAGGAGGAGGAATAATCCGGTATGTATTTCCCAGTCGGAGCTTCTTCACTGGGGTCTATGCAGAGCTATTTTGTGGGAATCTGTGATAAAAACAAGAGCAGACTTTTGATTTGACTTTCCTTTTGTGGTTGTGAACTGGATTGGAACTGAACTGTTTTGGGGAAAACAGAACAGACTTTCACATGCTCACACTCATATCCACTGTTGGTTTGTTGCTTGATTTAATACACTTATTGAAAACCCAATTGAGCTGTGGTCTCTTTGTTTTTCTAGTGTTTTTCTGGAGACATATATTTCTTTGCTACTTGCTTTTATGTTTTAAACTGTAGACCTATTCTATTTATAATTTCTAATTATTATTTGTCAGACGTGACTCTGACTGGCACTCTCTTCATTTAAAACTACCTCATATCACAATGTCAGTTTTTCCCATGATGGTACATCCCTAGAGTGCACAGTAACAACTGGAGGCCTTACAAATGAGCTTTTTAACATTTTGGACATGTCTGTTTTTTTATCTGGATTAGGCAGATATGAATTTTAATAAGTCAAACTAAAACTGCATAAGTGTTGGGGGACAAACAAATTATACACGGTAAATGTCTATCTGTAAACAGTGGCCATAACAACTGGTTATAAAGCTCATACAATGCTTACCACTGTAGCTTTTACTAACTTCAACTCCATTAATCTTTTCCCATTCCACACATTTCACGCTAATTAGTTTATGCATGGCAGTGGTCCCGAGCCTGCGGCAACCTTGGCAATGCCTCACCTTCCTTTCCTCACAGATACAAGATGCAACAGCTGCTGAAAATGGAGGATTTCACACCTCCATTCTTTGAGCCTCAGCCTGATGGGCCCTATTCAAAATATATAAGAGGATCAAACTGCAATGGGTGTGGGTGCAGTGCAGTCAATCAGTACATTGAGAGGGAAGAAGAAGAGTGTCTATAAGCCTGTTTTCTCCCAAGTTGGGTAACATTCATGAAGCAGTTCAGTTTGGTTAGACTGCTAAAAATAGCACCCTATTCTTTCTATTTGTATCTAAAATATCCCGATGTGCTCCATTGTTTCAGTTAATGTATATTCTTCATCGTGTTAATGGAAGCTGGTGCAGTGTATGTAGCAGTTTTGAGGGACTGGAGCTTATCAGCCAATAAACATGTCATACCAATTTCAGCATCAAACTGGCCTCAACTTCCCTCAGCGTGTTCAACAAAAGCTTTGCGATATGGTAATTTTTTTGTAAATTGCTTTGACTGTTACCTCTGATAACAGTTTGAATTGTCACATCCTTCATAATCTTATCTTAATCTTTTAAGTGTAATGCAATTAGCCGTAACTCATTAATCCCCTCACATTACTTAATTTCATCATGGTGGAAAGTGCTGCTTGTTTCGCATCTATAAAGAATATGCGCATGACTAAGAAGCTTATACAGTATACTTCAATTTCACAGGATTGCTGAAGCAGAATTTACTTTTAGGTCCCTCTTTTTTCTTTTTCAGTTTTGGCAAGGAAGAGACAAAACAACTAATTGGGAGATTGAGAATTGAGACCCACCCATTGAACTGATTTTATTAACCTGAAAAATGAGGGACAGTGGAAGAGATGACAGTGCTTCAGCTTTCATTAACTCTAAATCACTTTCCACAGTGCAACAGTGCACAAAGGTAATTAATTTCCTCAAGGACAATTATTTTAGTGCTTTTAGATAATGACAAAAACACTTCAAAGTTCAATCTTGGTAGATACTAGAGGTGGTTCCAAAGGGAAAGGATGCTTAAAGGCCATTTTTGGAGTGAGCATTGTGTCACCTCTATTGACAAAGTGAACTCACCATGCAGTGTTTATTTATTGGACTTTCTCTATTCATGCAGAACTTTAAAAAAATATTAACCTGGGGCAAGAGCAATTAATATTGTTAGTACATATTGACTAGGGATGTCAACGGATGTCCATCTACAGGTTAATTTGCTTACACACTCACACTGCTAACTTCACGACAGCAGTATGAGGTAAAAAAAAGAAACACGCTTAATAAAGCTCGGTGTTGGAGGATTTCCTAGACAAAGTCAATTATGTCAAGTGTGAATTGTGATGCTATTCTTCATTTTAGTTGTAGTATTAGTATTATCCTATACCATATGTGGAACAAGCACCCGGCATGTTGCTGCTAGCCAGGGGAGAAAGAGTGATGCACTTTGATCCGAGGTGATATGCTGACAATCAGTGTGGTAGAGGGCAGGAGATTCAAAGAGCTAAAGATAGTTTGAAGAGTTACTGTGACTTAACACAATGGAAAAATGCTTTGAGAAGAAGAAGGATAACCTGCAAGTCAAGCTAAACAGGGCAGACAAGCTAACTGTTGTCCAGCTAATCCACTGCTGGACAGCTCTCGCTAACAAAAGTTACATCACAACGACCTATCACTTCCATCGTTACTGACTGGGAGATGCAGCTCTGCTCTTCTCCAACACTGGCACAACAGTACGATGAAGTATGTTCCTCACTCAGAGCCTCTTTGTCAAGTCAGACAACCTCACTGAGAACCTGACTAGTGTGGTGCGCCACTAGAGCGCTGGACTAAAAGCAACAAACCTCTTGTATTTCATGCAATTTTGCGTTTTTTTCTTAAAAATTAACCGCTTAGCTATCAGCAAAATTAACTGTAAATGACATCCCTAATATTGACATATAGTTAATGAACACATTGCATGGGGACAGTTGGCCTATTTTCACAATAGAAATATCTTCATATGGTGCTTCAAAAGATATGTTAAAAGCAGGGATGTTAATGATTAATCAATAATCAATTAATCGCCGTTAGGAATTTAACCGATTGAGCATGTATTAACCGACGATGTGTTTTACGCACCATTTCTTTAGAGCGCTCATATATTCACTAAGTGTATATTCACCACAAGGGAGCACACATCACCTTTGCACTTCAGTCAGTGGGAAATGGTGAGGCAAGAAGAAGAGGGCAAAACATTGTCCAACATGGGAGCATTATTCTGTAAAAGAGGACAATGCTCGATGTTAATATTGTGACAGCGGCTTAAAATGCAGCTCCAGTCAAATGTCAGTGTTGTACCACCCGAAAAGTCAGTACTCGACGGTTGCAGTGCAAGTTGAAAGTGGACAGTCCTCTCAACAAACTGTCATGTCGGTGTTGGCTCGGAGAGGCTGTGATGATGTGCGAGCTTGTGTGAGTAGAGGCAAAAACTCAGAGGATTTGCTTTATGGTGGAAAAGATTTTATTGTATTCAGGGTCATATTTCCTCACCACACGCTTTGGAGCTTTTACTTGCTTATGGTTGTCTCCCACATCACTTTTTCGTTTCAAAAACCACTTTGTGCCACTGCATCTGAGGGAATGTTAGCTGGCTGTGGCAGACACGTCTGGTGATTTTCAAATGGAACTGATCGTTGAAATTCTGCCTTTCAATTTCGACATTTTTTATTAATGAGAATTCTTTTGAGCACTCTTTTGATATAAAAATAACTATTTGTAAATTAAAAAAACTACTACTACTAATAATAACAATAATCTAACCATTTGGCTGTACCACTGCCTCTTCAGCCCACTAGTTGATGCTCTGAGGCCCACTAAGGCCTTGTATTTTTGTGATAAATCAGCTGCACATAATATAATACAGAGTGAATGACACCCAGACACACAGGACAGATTGATTATGGGTGTTATTTTTGAGGAGAGAGGCATCTAGGTAGTAGTGGGATGGGATTAAGAATACATTATCAGTTGCTGTGTTAGGGGCTAGCATCAGTCATGGTCTATCAGATCAGTTCCCCTCTCGCCTGTTAAAAATATAGAGCTCTGCCATGCATGATGTTTTGTCACTTTTGCATGGAGAGTAGAGTTAAGACTGGCTTCTCCCAAGAGAAAACAGATGTCCTTGTCTGGGAGTTGCAAGGCACGAATATATGGTACCTCAAATTTGCTGCCAAGGGCAGACAATGTCCCATTTTAACTTGAATTCATTTCAGTTTCTGAGGATGTTGAAATCCCTGTCACTGTGTTTTTCATGTGTAAAGATATGCACCAAACAATTTTAGTTTGGGAGACTTTGGATCATCTACTAAGAGACTGTCCTCACTACAAGAACATTGGTGTTTGTTTTTACTTTTATTATTTTTTCAAATGTTTGAAATTAAACTGAAAGGCAGTCAGGGTGGATGGTTGGTCACACAGTCAATGGTGGTTTCTTTATCCCATTAATGTGATCCTTCTCTAACCATAACCAAGTAGTTTTATTGTCCATACTAAAGCAAACTGGAACCATATGGATGGCAGAACAGGTCATTTTCATATAATGTAGTATGAAGTAGTATTTATTATGTAGTATGTAGTTTATGTATATTGCATTAACATTGCTTCATTCAGTCATTTCACAGACTGAAAATCTCCTGTGGATCGCAATGAAATGCCCATGAAGCATTCACTCTTCTGCTTCCAAACCTGTCACACAGGCTGCTGGTTGGTGGCAAGAGTGATGAATGTGGGAGGGGGTTGCCTTGCTTTTAAGCACTTGCATGCTAGAATAGCATAGAGACTTGTGGTTTAGACACAGATCAAGGAAAGATTCAAACTACCAGACTGTACCAGACTAGCCTGGTCACAGCCATCTAAACAACTTACATTCATCACTCTGTGTGTCATTTTCTCTGTGCATAATAAAACCAATTTTCTGGCCAATATTGTTTCTCCGTTGCTGGTCTCCTCTTTTTAATGAGAATCTTGTAAGAAAATGTTGACGTTCCGACACTTGGATTACATTAGACAACTGTTAGTAGAGCAATGCTGCAGTTGCACAGTGCAATTACAAAACTGAATGTATCTGCCAGGAGTTTCTATTTAAAAACATATTCTGGGTAACATGTAGCTAATTGGCTATGTAAGGGTTATTATGTTATCTTGCCCTCACACACAAATAATAATGAATATTGCTTTGGTAATGTAATAAGTAGAAGAGAAGAAGGCCCACATTCATTGGAGCTTAAAGATCAAACACAAAGGCTACTTCTATCTTCCTTCCCTCTTTCTTATTTCATTATCATGCCTAAGCCATGCCTTTTGGCTCCGGTCCTCTCATATAATTTACCACCATCCTTCATTTAAAAGGCAACGCTCTCCTGCTTCACGCCATCATTCAGCAAGTCTTAAACTATCATTGCCCTGTCTTATCCCCACCGGAGGCAATCACAAGTGAGTGTTCTCTCTGATTTATTCGTTCTTTTATCATGCTGCCTGCTGCCTCTTATGCTGGCACCACAGAAGACCGGTTCTGAATTGGACCCATTTCCGCATTTATGGTGCTTTCACACCATTGGTTCGGTTAAAACAAGCTCAGGCCTGTTTGCCTGGTGAGTGCGGTTAATTTGGGCTGACGTGAGAGCTGCCAATTGAACCCCGGTGCAGACCAAACAACCGGGCCTAGGGCACTAGAAAAGGGTAGCCTGGAGCAGAAACAACCACAGGATTTTATGATAGCTAATATCTACTTTTTGCATGATGTCTAAAGCTAAGCTAGTTATAAATTCATCTGCTGATCGTAAACTGTTCAGGAAACAATCTTATTGGCTAATTGATCTGTATAAGCCACATATATATTTATGCAAATCATTCAATAATCATGTTAACACGTGCACATCAGCATGGATATTTTCTCTGATTAATAGATAAAAGCTGTTAAAACTGCTGTGTTTGGATGGTGCTCGCTCTGTGTCCTTGTGTGGCGGCGATCCTACAGTAACCTGATACCTGTTAGTAATTATTCTTAACATGCAGTCGACTTGCAGTCTAATTATATTAATACTGCTTATAATTGGTTACCCTAATTCTTCATTAGCTCTTTGTAGCATTTGTTCCCTTGGTCCAGACCAAATGAACCGATCTAGAGGTATGAAAACACCCTTATAAGAACAGGAAATAAGTACATGCCTGTTTAATTGTGCTAGTTCCTGAAAGTGAAGTTTGGACAGTGGTGGAAGATGTATTCAGATCTTTCACTTGCGTTAAAATATTGGTAAACATATGTATGTATATATATGGTTTTTTTTAAAACATCTGTTACAAGTTAAAGCCCTGCATTAAAAATCTTACTCATAGTGGCAATCTTGAATTTTCCAGTCCTCGTTTATTTGGCAACAATTGTAGCAGTAAATGCATCACAGAATTCTGGGGGCAGCCCTTTTCCATTATTCTGTGTGCAACTGTGATCTGATTTTATGCTACACATGGTATGAGCCTGTGAACAGCAGGGCACAGTGAAAGGAGTTGGTTACCTTGCTGAGAAGTTGGAAGTGTGCAACCTGTCGCCTGCAGCTCTTCATCTAACAGCTCACCAAGGATGCTCCTTCTTGTCCAATTACTGCAGTATTTCTGATCCGCTGTCAACAAGTGAAAATGGTTGCTGTCTTTGACATTTTTTTTTTTATAAAGGATAACGGTGAGTTCTGAGCTCACTGAGAAACACATTTCCTGTGATTACTTCATAATAAAGGTCAACTCGTGTTTCACCAGTTAAATGCTTTTAATGTGAAGCTGCAGCAGTAGGAAATCTTGGGTGTAGCAAAAGTGTAAGGTAGCATACCTTATAAAATACTCAAGTACAAGTAACTTGTGCACTGTAGCAACTGTACAAGTACAGTACCACTGAGTTTGGACCTAATGAGCTTCCATCTACAGCTTGTTACACTTGTGTCGGCAGTTCAAAGCATTCCCCACTGCATTGTATAACAATTGAGTGGTTTTGCCCCCATTTGTAGTGGCCCAGATTCAGGTAAAATTACCACTTGCAAAACAAGCATTTGACATAAAACCACAAAATACAGTATAATTTATGATAAGAGTGTTTTCAAACAACTTTGTTGAAAAAAAAATGGTGTTGATGCTGAACATATTTAGCTTATGTTTGTACTCCAATAGTATGGAAATAATATGACATAGGATTTGCTAAAAACTTAAATTGATAAACTGAATCAAAATGTATTAAAATTGAACCCATACCATCTGTAGACCTGTTAGACCACCACAGGTGAATGTGACTCCTTCCACATTTACACTGTTGATGACCAAGCTAGGTGATCATGTTATTCATCATGATCACGATGATGATCATGATTATTCATCTCTATAATTGTACCACATGTGTATCATGAACTAAGTTGGGCACAGAGCGAGGAAAAGGATGTAATGGAGGATAAATTAGTGCCGGTGTTGGTGATGTCACTGGAATTACAAATCTTCGCCTGCCTTTCGGAAGCCTGTTTAACATAAATTTCTAGCATTATTTTGTATCATGTAGCTTTTCTGCATCTCTAGCTACAACATACAGATAAGATAAAGCAAAAAACACCTTATTAATGCATTTTAGGTGAGTTTTTTTTTCCTGTCACTGAAACGTATAGTATTTTTTCTTCTGCTATGGAGGGTGTTATGGCTGCACGGTGGAATATAAATTCATGCTGCACAGCACCAGGCTTTAATGACAGCAGTTCTTCATGTGAGAAATGTGTTCCAGGCTCTACAATGATTACTGAATACCAGCTTGTGAATCTTCTTGTGTACTATTCACGTAGATATATGAATCAAATTAATGTTTAAATAACTTCTTTAAATAGGAATAATGAATCATTATCCGTGAAAAAAAGTAGCCTAGATTAGTAACTTGAGGTAACCTAATTTATTATGCTTTAAATCCACGCTTTAGAACCCCAGATTATCCCATATTGTGTGACGGCAGTAATGTATAAACTGTATGGTGTATAGAGTCACAGTAGCATGGGATGATGCCTTTGTTTACCTCAGCGAATACTAGCATTTTCATCTTTTGTTGTGTTCAGTGTTTATTTGATAACATTCCCTCATTACGATTTATTGGATATACAGTACATTGACTTTAAACTAATTTACAAATCTGCAGGAGAAACTGGCATGGATATCCACTCATCCTTTATTCACAGAGCCAGATGGTATTTTTGGACACCATCAAGCATCTTTTAATATAACAGATGCTGAATTAAGAAAGTTCTCCATTTTGGCTAGCTGGCCACGATGTCTAAAAGCCCATTATCCAAGGCAACTTTATGACCCCATTCCCTGTCCTGCGCTGTTATTGGAGAGCGTCAAGTACAGTCAGAGTTATTTCTTTGAGAATCGGCTCCTTCTCTATTCAGTTTGTCAGCACTCTGCAAAAAAGTCTTGTACACTCAACCTTTCTGCCACACATTCCAGCAGAGACGCACTTAGCTGTCAGAAAACAATTGCTCTTTATAAAAGGCAGAGGCTGCTGCAACTTTAATTTTAAAGACGTTTCAAATGAGCTGCCACCGTTTGATTGATCAGCTGTGAGAAACTTGCCTCCTGTTCCTCTGTATACTTCAACAGAGGGCTTTAATTACGATCCCCTTGAATTGATGCTGTCAGCTCCAGTGTGGTATGCATCATGTATGTGGGGAGTATAGATTTTACCACCTGGTTGCCCACTCTGTACACTATCATTGCACACAATGTCATCAGTGGAGAATGCATTGTCATCAAAGTCGAGTGATATTGCCTCGGGATCAAAGCCTTTAGTATTCATGTATTCACTTATCTGCTTACTCTCACTCATAGCTTAAAGTGAATTTGATTTTGATTGATGAACAATCATGTTTGAACTGACCTATCATTTAATCAGCGTCTACTCTACGCATGTCTAATTTTCATGCAAACAGTTCATTTGAAACTCCCTGTGCATCCCAACAACAAAATAAAAAAGTATTGAAGCACTGAGACAGCAAATTTGGCAAGCCTTCAAATGACTTATCTTTTTATCGATTCAGTTTGACAGTTCTAGAATGTTGATAAAGGCACTGCTTGCGCTTTTTAGAGAACTCGACAAAAAAAAAAGTCCACTCAAATGCCTTTAGCTTTAAATGTGGTCATGCTCTGCCAGAATTATTTCCTTTGCCATTTTTGGGAATAAAAGAAAATAACACCTTTGAACCTTGTGTTGATGTTGATTAAAAATGTTTATGGAAAATCAGGTCAGATATTGCATCGCAGCAGACATATATGCAGTGTCACAGCTATATTGCACTTCACATTGTGAGAGAATATTCAGCAGTAGTTAATAGAGGGGTGATATGCGCTCTACATCAAATCTTCTGTGACTGTATCACAATATCCACATAAATGATGACTTATGACTGTTTATTTAATAGACAACGCATCAATATATTTGTTGCAAATTCTCATCCGTAACGGCAGGTGGAGTCGGCTCGCAAATATTCAGGTTAAATCTGTTAAAATGTTTTCACATGTCTGCGAGTAATTTATTTGTAACTCAGCAACTCAGTTGAGGCTTTTATTGTTGAAATTGAACATTTGCACAGCTAAAGGCTTTCTTTCATTTAGTTTATGCTATCTTTTTGAATTAAATTAGTACACGGTATTGGGGAAAGAAATTTGATATTTGTTGTAGATGCAATTTTGTGTTTGATTCTGTTATTAGGGCCTTTTAAATTTTAAAAACTGACATCCCAAAAAAACCTGGACTCAGGGAGTGAGAATGTGGCGAGGCTCACTTTTCTTCCTCTCAGCCCACTGTCCTGTTTGTTCCCTCAAGTCCATCTGCAGGTGAAAAGTTTCAGTGTTGGGTGTGATGTAACCATTCCCACCTGAAAAAAACCACCAGAGACTGAAACATGCCCAGTTTGGAAGAACACACTGCTCTCTTCTCCTGTGGCTTTTAACTTTCATCTGCTTTGCTGTTTTGCAATTTACTGGAAAGTCAAGGCAACTTTTTGCTTGGTTTTCTGAAAAGTATAACGAGACTATAATAAGACACCACCTACAATATGTGATTTCCTGTCAGAGGTTGTTCTGTTATGAGGCATTGTGAGGCATTGCCTTAAATTCGACATTGCTAAAGCTGTTATGTGTTATTTGGGCTCCTCTCATTTCGCTATTTTGTGCCGCCTCGTCTCCTCTCCCCGGAAATCAATCTCAGCAAGCTGTCTTGAAGGATGTCTCAATTCTTAAAATGCATCTCGAGGACAGAGGAGCAAGGAGGCTTGCCAGAGGAGCCATGGGTGAGGATGCATGGGTGTATCCTTTGCTGAAGTCTTTTCAGGGCCTGTGACATAAAAGAGACCTGATGTAAATGGTCTGCCCTTCACTGTTTGTGTAGCGTCTCATAAGGCGCTGTTCTAACCGCATTCCTTAATGATATTTCACCTTGATATTACTTTTGTCCCGTTATGCTGTGTTGTGAATCGAATTGAATTAAAGGTAAATAAGTTGTCACGAACACTTTTATGCTAATCTGACAGAAATCGTAAAATACAACGAAAGGCTATAACAAAACAATAGACAGATAATGAAGCTGTGCAACATGTCATATTTAATTTCTGTTTTAAAATGAGTGGTCCGAAGGATGTCTCTTTTTCTTAAATGCCTGTTGCCTCGACTCATCTCTCCTCATGTCTCTTCCTCGCCTCCTTTGCTTGCATCTCAGACTAAGACAAAAGGAGAGTAATCGAGGATGTGCAACCAGAAATGAGCAGAGGGGATTTATGATGACTGTTCTCTCGATTTAAAATGATGGTGCTCTTCAACTAAAGTGACATTTCTCATCAAGTGTCATTAGGATATGTTAATTTATGGCAATTAAGATCCTGTTATCATGCTTTCCATTAATGCACGATGGGGATTCATATACATCAACGTAGATGTGATTAAAAACAGATGTTTCTGAATGTTTAATGAATTGGGCAAAAGTATTTAGTGAGGAGTGCATGAAGAGTCTAGATACAATGAGAAGCTACAAATCAAACTAGAATGGAGTGTGTGTGTGTGTGTGTGTGTGTGTGTGTGTGTGTGTGTGTGTGTGTGTGTGTGTGTGTGTGTCAATCACAATGTGTAGTTAGAAATACTGAAATGCAAAATATAAATAGTAATGAAATTGTCATTTTGTTTTTTGTATGGGCTATTCTGCCCATCTAAAGGTAATTGACATGATCTGGTTTTTCTTCCCTCTCTGCTGTTTTAACTTGTTTTCACAGTTTTTAATCCCAAAAAGAAATCAAAGAATGGAACCCCAAGGAAAAGAGTCACTTGAGGGTTTTTTTTAACAAATGCTAAACATCACCAGGACTGGTCACCCCCCAATTATATAGATTGCTTGGCCAGATACTTAAAAACACTGTTCTTTGGCTCTATTCTTTTAGCTTAATATGTGTCTAAGGGGATGATAATGAACCACACCAAAAATCCTCGGGGCAGCTTTGGTACAATATCAGCAAAATATTTTTGGATAAATTTGTATAGTTTGTCAACAGGAGACTATGAATCAAATAAAGTCAACACTATTGCACAACCATGCACATAATTGCATACATGAAAATGAGTTATTCCTCACAAAATGAGTACAGGCATGTACTCTATGAAAATAGAACCTTACTGTTTCATATACAGTATTGATAATGTATGTTGTTTGGTCTGCCCCAACACTGAAATAATTAGCCACTACTAGAGGAAAGAGACAGAACCAAAACATGTTTAGGGATTGTTTGTCCTCTTTCACACAGTCTGAAAACAATATTATCATAATTGGCTCAACACACACACACACACACACACACACACACACACACACACACACACACACACACACACACACACACACACAC
>JBBPCS010072229.1:1558-16407 GCA_037974645.1 Hollardia meadi
AAGGGGTAATGACCCCCCCCCCCCCCCCATATGACCACTTGTTATCATCTGACCAAAAGTTCACATTTAGTTCACATGATGACTCTTGCATGACATGCATTGAAAGCTCTTGCAAGTCTCTTCACCATATGTTGTACCCAAAGGTCAAGTGTTTCACCAATATTGACCTCCCTGGAGTTCACCTGTTTGTCATGACAGTCAATGGTGATAATGCAGACAGGTGAATCTAGGTGCTGAAAGAGATAGAAAAATCATAAACGGGTATTCAAATGAAATACGCAGAAATGAGCTCTTTGTTGTGCTCCTTTTGTGCCATAAATACATTCTGACTAATGGAAGGAGATACTCAACTGAATGGCATCAGTGAAGATGAACTGAAAGCTTATAGTGGAGCTTGACTGAGCATATGAAGGCACATAGGTTTTATATTCATGAAAATACTAAATGTCGCCAGTGAAGTCTCTAAATAACCAGCCACAGCAGTGAGTCATCTCAGAGTGGTAGATGTGGCAGAGGATTACGGAAGATTGGAAGTGGCGGTGAAGGGGATATTGGGCCTGACACAAAATGGTCTCTCCTCCACGGCATGTCAAATCAGGTTTAAATCTAATACTGAAGGACAGATGAGTCGATCTGCAGTGCAGCAGACTTCTCTGTAAGGCTCCAGCTGCTCTATAAATTCAGTCTGTTTGTCCTTGTCCTACCCCTCTCAGTGCCTCACACTTGAAAAATAGACTAACTGCATTGCTGGTATCTCAAATAGTAATGACTTTAACCACTCAAGGGGTCCAACAAAAGGTTATTTTCATTACTAATTAACCTGTTGATTGTTGTTTTGTAGTAATATTGAAAAAGAGCATGAATCCTGACTTTTGTGACCGCTCCACTGTTTCTGCAGCACCAGCACCAGATTTTACTGTTGCCCTCAGGATGAATTTGAATCACTTTGGTGATGACTTAACTTTACATTTAGTGCCATCATCAGATCTAATTTTTTATTTAACACTTTGTTTTACGTATGACCAAAAAACGAATAACTTTCCTATCATGCTGAGCTGTTGTTTGTGTTTGGTGCTAATTAGCAAATGTAAGCATGCTAACACATTAAACTAAGATGGCGGACACTGTAAATGTTCATCATTTTATCAGCGTGATGGCATTCTCATGTTAGCATGCTGATGTTAGCATTTAGCTGAAGAAAACGCTGTACCAAAGTACAGCCAAAGATACTCTAGAACAAAGATAATGCATTACAAGCTAATGGCATGAAATGGTACACACTTCCTGTCTCCTATGTGGGCGTGGTCACCTGTCCAGCCCATCTTCACTGGGCATTTTTTAACACATTACTGAGTGCTATTGCGTGTCCATGAAAAAACAATACGATGCTAAATACAGTCAAAAATGTAATTCTTGTGCCTTCTTTGCTGCTCGTTTGTATCTGCTAGCTTAACATGCTCACTACAGATGTCCAGATCTCGCAAGAGTATGTTGCTTACACAGACATATCTACAGCAGAGTATGTTGTGGAAGCAGGGGCAGGTCTCAAATAAAGTTAATTTTTTCCTGGTTTGTCTGTCTGAAAAATGCCATTTTAGTGTCAGAATGTTCAGAAGATATGTGGATTGTAAAAAAAAATTGGTCCAATATTTACTTTGGTGACTATGGGGCCAAGGAATTGGTCATAATCTGTGCTCATGTTCACTATTGTCCATTAGAATGAATAGACTCAGTACCTGACGCTAGTCCTCGAAAGGGGCGGGTCAGTGGCGTAATCCATGTGACGCAGATACAGGAAATGACTCTAAGTGAGCAGTCCCGGTTTCCTAAGTATCTCTGGTACGGGTAACAGCCACTTGAATGAAGATGTGTGTCGATTAGTTTTGTTTTTCTAACAATCAAGGAGTTCAAGGAAAGTGTGATCGCATTGAAAAGTGACTAATCATAAGAGGGCCAGTGCCTCCCTTGGTTTCCGCCCCCAAATTGTTAAAAATCAGGTTGATTCACATGAGCTGAGCTCAACTTAGAGAGCAGATTTACCTGCGAGAGCGTGTTTGCCTTCCAGCACTCGCCAAGCAGAAACTCTCTCTCGCACGGTGGCTGCTTTAGGTTTATACATGCAGGTGCCACTCTTCGCCTCTCCGTATGGTTTGTTTCTCGCTTGCAGCTGCCTGTACTACTCAGTTGCGAGTGGCCGTTAATATCTGTGCCTGTAAAATAATATAATTTGCCTGCAAGAGCATGTTTCATCGTGCTCGCGACATATGACATCGATCTAACGTCAGATTCTCTGATATTGCTATTGTTTGTTTTCTCTGAATCTCACCACCCACCGACCTCACCTCACTCCTCGCCTCACACCTCTTTCTGTCCTTTTTATTTTTTGCTTTATTCTTTTGTGTCATTTTCTATCTCCCCTTCTGCTTTGCTCGCTGAGCTTGTGACAAATTGGCCTGTTCAGAGGTTAGTGTAGCATCTTTATTCCACACTCGGCTGTGTCATTACATTTAACCCAGTTCCATTTTTATTTTTCTCTTTGAGCCAGAGGAGGAAGCCGCCTCTTCGGCGTTTTCACTGACAGTGTTGGGAGAGACATGGGGAATAATTCCTGTCCAACCTCTCTCATCTCTTCTCTTCACCCAGAGGAGGGAGAGAGGCAGGTGGAGGTGGTGAGGAGGTGGTTGATTGTGTTGGCCTACCCTCTCTTCCTTCAAAGAGACATCTGCTACGAGATCCCTTTCTGGCAAAAGAGAGAGAAAAGGAAACAAAACCAGAAATACTTAGTATTGGCGGAGAGGATGCACCATTGATTTCCTCCAGGAATTAAACAGATTGTGGATAGTTTTTGTCTGTGTATGACTTTCTTTCACTCCTCCCTGTCTCCTTTTGTTAAGTCCTAATTTTTAAAGCAGCCATTTCTGTGTTGTCGGGCAGTGTGAGGGTGGCAGAGAGCAGGAGAAGAGGTTAGAGTGTATCCAATGATAAGGTTGATTGGCTTGAACTGACCTGTCTGTCTGCTGATGATATTACCCTCCCCGCCTCAAATCTTGTTTCTTTATTTACTTTATTATCAGTGTGCGTGTGCTGCTGCTCTGTCTCCGCACGCTCTCTCTCTGCTCGTCTGTCTGCTTGTGACACTCTTTGACCTGTCAAACAGGGTTTAAAAATTGTGAATAAATGTAAACATTACAAGACATGGATCATTTGAATTTTAAATTATGCTTGCAATGCTTATTTGCAAAATACATTGCAAATTACAAAATAGTTTATATTATTGTTATTTTTAGCCATGCTCTAAGGATGGCAATGTTGGTTGTGGTGGTTATTTCACCACTTTGGTTCATACTGAAATATATCAACAAATTGGATGGATTGGGATGGATTTTTGTACATGAATACATGGTCCCTTGAAGATGAATCCTACTGACTTTGGTGATCCCCAGACTTTTCCTTTAGCACTATGAGCTTCACATTTGTGGTTGAAATGTCTCCACAATGATACAGACAGTCATGTGCCTCCTCAGGAGGGAAGCTCAAACATTCAACCGGAGGAACAAGAAAAATACTTTTGACTGGAAGGGTTGACTTTAACTTTCCAAAGCTCTAAATTGTCTCCTCTGTGTAGGCCTATTAGTTTAGTACAACATACAACATATTTATGTCTGCAGTAGATTGACATTTGCTGCTGTGGCTAAACCGTGTGTGCATGGGGACACAGCAAGACCAAAATCTGTCTGTGCAGGCATTTAATTTCTGAATGATCTTGAGCGTGAGGAAATCAAGGTCACAGCATGTCCCACTTCTTCTTTGGGCTTTGTTTGCCTCAGAGCTGATATCAGCTGAATGTTTAGTTGGGGCCAGATGGAGAATGCTGGATGTCAGCTACTTCTGTACATCCCACCCAGGCCGGTATCCACATGGGGTCCCAGTGCACACCTCTTTCTGTCTTTATATTTCTAGGTCATGTTGTGTCAATAACGTGAGCATTAAAACAAAATGGCTAATTAGCCCAGATCTTCAGTATGTTTCAATATATGCGCACCAGGCTGTGACAAGAAGAAAAGAAGAGGCTTACTACTATACTGTACTATTATATTTCTGTTCTGGATCCTCTGCAGGACTAACCTGCAATGCCAAACAGAATGCCTGTCTGCAGGGGCCTCCAGTCCCACTGCTGAGCTAATTAACAAGGTGTGTGTGTGTGTGTGTGTGTGTTTGTGTGTGTTTGTGTGTGTGTGTGTGTGTGTGTGTTTGTGTGTTTGTGTGTGTGCGTGTGTGAACACAGGTACACAGTAGGTCTTGCTATGTTTGTTTCTATGTGTGTTGCTGCTGCTTGATGCCAGGTCACCAGGACTAAGCTGAGCCTTTGCCAACACACACGCCAACACACACACACACACACAGAGTCAGCATAATAACAGATAACGGGAACCCTTTGTGAGGGTGGCCCTGGGAAAAAACTTTCGCATTATGGTTTCTTTTGGAAAGGGCAGGACCAAATTCCAGTGCTTTGCATCTTTGTGTGTGTGTGTGTGTGTGTGTGTGTGTGTGTGTGTGTAGGGGGTCAGAAGGTGTAGCCAGTTAAATATCAGCCTGTTAAAAAGTGTCTCTGTCATGAAAACACTGCAAACATGACAACAAAACATCAAGTTACAGTTTAGGTTGTTTTTTTGTTTTTTTTATGGGGTATTTTTGTGACCGTAGGTTAGAATCACATTTTTGATCAGAGTTTCAATTGGTGCCGGACCATGTGTCCTTGAAAAATGGGAGAAAATTCGATCAAACATTATGCGTTTAAAAAAAAACAGTTCAGGGAAATTGCTGATGCCTCGCATCACCAACCCAAAGCATCAGTGTTTCACCACTTAGGAATAAATTCAACAGTGAGAACGATCTTTACCCCTTTAATAGAATTACATTTGTGCTTATGTTCACACAGAAAGCAAAGCTAAAGCAAAGCTTTATTCGCCCCAAACAGCCCAAATACCTCTGTACATTAGCCATAAACTAGTGAGTAATGGCAGGCATTGAGGGTGTGTGTTTGTGTTGGTGCTCTCACTGAATCATCACTCACCAGCATCCAGTTATTTGCCTCCAGTCTCTTATTTTTCCCCTCTCCTCTCCTCACTTCCCCTCCAGTCAGTTGTCAACAAGGAAATAGAGAGACTAACTTCATTACAGTAGCCTACAGGTTGAGATACAAGAGTGAAGATAAATCCACTTTTTAATCCCAAACGCTTAATAAAGTAAACCCTGAGCTGTCCTCCTGCTGGTAAATGGCCCTGGACAGAGCAGAATCTGGTTGTTTGTTCCTCCAGAAGCCCCAACTCTCCCCCCGGCTCTCTCCTCCAGAGTTTCCTGGGTCTCAGTAACTGAGCAGTGTCTCTGTCCTTGCCACTCAGCTCAGTCCTCTCCATACAACACTCAGGCAGTACTTTTTCTCTCAAGTTGATTATTTTCAAAATGTTTGTGAATATGCGCTGCATCAACTTTGTATATAATCGGGCCACACTAAAAATTTGCTTCATGTTTGGTGTGAACACAAGGGAATTACTTTCTCCGGACATTGTGACCAGAGAGATTTAAATATTTCAGACTTCACCAGATTTTTCCAGTAAAAAACAGTTAATACCGGTTAACAGAAACTCTGCTTTTGATAGCTTAAATGTGAGTTAATGAGACATAATGTCGTAATTGACTAAAATAGTATCAGAAAATGAGATTACTAAATCCACAAAAACTCTTTAGCCTCTTCTGCTACTTTATATTGCTAATCAGCATAACAGATTTTTATTAACTAATAGCAATTCATGAAAGCTGCAACATTTCCTGTATTTTCTGTCTACAACACCTCATTTCATAGTTTTTTTATGGGAAAAAATTCTGTTGCATGGAAATGTTTGTCCATATTGTGACATAAAGAAGCTTTTGCTAGCTTCAACCACCATGGTAAAGAAGATAATCACCCTCAGAAAGAAAAAAGATGTGCAACAAAATTGTGCAAAAGCTAGAGATTTTCCTATAGAGAGAACAAATCCCAACTGTTTTAAAAATTATCTAGTTTCACAGTCAGTCATAACTGAAAAAGAACACAAATATCAACAAATGTATGTTTGCTGACATGAGCTGCCTGCCGTTTACGGATATTGGCTGCATGTAACAGGTTTCTGAGCTAATAAATGAGGTGGTATTGGATCAGTGCACGGACTCACATTCTCACAGATTCTATATGCTTAATAAACAGGCCGATTGTTATCTTTCAGCCTCGTTGTTTTCCATTGTTTCCAGTCTTTGTGCAAGACTGAATTAATAGTATCAATCTTCTCTTTTAACCCTCGGCAAAAAGCATATTTAATAAAACTATTCCTTTAATTGTTATTCATCCAACTAAAAAAATGTTTTTAGTTCAGTAGTATGAATTTGTTGGCAGGTCCTTATTTTTTCTGGAGGGCAAAGCAGTTACTGCTGAGGTGTTTTTTCACACTATGAAAATAAATCTTATCTTATCCACCATGTTTTGTAGTTTTTGAACAGTAAATAAACAAAAGCAACCACTCACTCGTGTTCCTCACTCGGCAAATATAAAAAAAGAAAGGGGTCACAGATGTGAGCTGATCAACAGCAGCCCGTGACAGTATGTGACTCAGCCAATCGGTGACGAGAACCGCAGCTTTCACAAGCTGTGATCATCTCCTTGGTGGCTACCTCCCTCTCTTCTGCTTCCTTCCCTTTATCAATTTATCTCTTATCTCCTGTATTCCCTCGCTCTCCTCTCACATCTCTCCTGTCACTCCTCCTCCCTGCTTCCTTCCTCAGCTCCCTCCATGCTCCGAGTTTACCCTTTGAAGTAATTTGTTGAGCTCTCCTCTGTTCTCCCTCAGGAACTTCCTTCCTACACTGAAGGTGTCTCAGGAGTTGTTGTTTTTTCAAGTCAGGACTTTCTGGAAGATTGTTTCTGTGCAATTTGCAGAGACTGCAGTTCGTTGTCAGAGGGCAGAGACAAGTCTAAACATAAACGGTTTACAAATTGTTACAAGGACCAAATGGCATCATCCAGGTCGTTCTTGCAAACACTTGGACTGTGATGTGGAAAATAGAGGTCGGGCAGATATAAAAAGAAAAGTCTTCATGTCACCTTCTCCTAATGCATTACTTCTTTTTCTCCACCTCCTTTACAGATTGCTGTGAGTCTCTGAGTGAAGATGGCCTTCTTTCAGAACAACTTCTGGGTAAGTGTCTAGATAATGCCTGAAAATGACTGAATCAATATAATGATGGAGATCATGTAGAAGGGCACATGCCCACACTGGCTGCATTGATCAGGCTTTTATACCTTGAGCTTTCACTTATTTACCTATTATTGCTGAATAACAACCATGAGTCACTGTGCCTTTCATTTATATTCTTAGTCAAGCTGTCAAGCTCTTCCTCCTCCTTTCTCCAGATTTGCACATAATAGAGATTGATTTTGTGTTCAACTCTTTCTGCCTCAGAAAGAAATCTTACTTCGATTATTCTTGTAGGCAGAGATAATATCACTTTCTGCAATGTTAATAAATGCAAACAGACTCTAAAATTACCTTCATGTTGTCACACAGTATGACTGTGACCAAGCATTCATAGGGTTGTGATTGTATAGATTTTTATGCCTTGCGGCAGCAATAGCTATGGTCAGAGGCTTTCTGTTTTTAGTTTGTCGGTACGTCTGTCCGTATGTCCATCAGTCTCATTCTAGTGAACACGATAGGGAATTTTTTGAGGGAATTTCTTCAAATTTGGCACAAATGTCCACTAGGATTCGAGGATGAACTGATTAGATTTTGGTCGTCAAAGGTCAAGGTCAGTGTGACCTCACAAAGCACATTTTTGGCCATAACCCAAGAATTCATCAGCTAAGCTGTCTTATAGAAAATGACAAAGTGATGGCATTTTATATGCCAAGGGATAACTTCACTGTGGCATCACAATGTTCTGCAAAAATACACTTCTGGTCATTATTCAACACCGTAACTCAAAAACATAAAATTACAGAACAATAACATAAGGCTGTCCAGTACACTGCCACCACGAACAGTGTAATCAAAATTTACCATGGAGTTGAATCAACACCTCTCTAATGCAGTGTCAACAAAGCTGATCTATACGAGCCTCAAGGTTAAGATTTATCATACTGTATTAGAATTCCTTTGATTTTTACCAGTGTAATAAACTTGTAATTCAATATAACAGCACTTGTTAATTATGCCATTATTTAGTGTAATCTGTGCAGTAATTAATGATCTTATTAGCAACTTTCCACAGATGTGTAAAGTGGAGGAATAAATTCTCTTTAATCCCACCAACTGACTTTGTCAGCTGTTACAAGAGCTCTTTCTCTCCTGCATTTTCTCCTCTATCCTCACTTTCTCCCCTCTGCTCTATTTCAGGTGTGTCCTACTTCTTCTACTTTGCCTTATCAGACATAATAGTCCTCAGTAATATTTTAGCAGTTGTAAAATGAGGTATATTTAGACACAGAAATGGGATTCAAGGAGGACGAGGAGCACATATAAAGTGGACAGTTTCTGAACATTTAAGGATCTTTCTTCTATCTGTCCATCACTATCAGATATCGGGTGATCAAATAAATGGAGGTGGTTCTAATTAAAGATCAAAACATTAAATAAGACTATGTTAACCCAAACTCTTGGCCTGTGGATATGCATGAATAATATTCCGAGCTTAGTAATTGTAGCTGTTTGTAGTGTATTTGTCCTAGACTTTTTCTTTTTGCCTTTATAACATCCATCGATGATCTGTGGATATTGTGGTCTTCGTGCTGTTGACAGGGAGTCGACGAGCAGGTGAGAAAATTGGAGCAAATTGGTATGGGGCAGAGTCGTGTAGCAGAATTTCAGCCAGAGAAGAAGACAAGGCCTGTTTCATAGAGATAACATGTTAGGCCTTGTCACAATGCCGACCTCTGAAATACAGCTGCATTTTCTTGATCATTTAAGCTAATATTATGTGTTGTGTGTGCCTGCATGTGTGTTTACATAGTCATAGCTGTGTTTCCCACCCAACCTGCTTTTAGACACAAATAGCTGTGTAAGACAAATCCAGCCTTCAGTTAATTAGACAGCACAGCCACTTGGGAACAAGTTACACAGAGCTTTCGCTTGTTTGGCTCAAGAACATTCACAGCCCCTCACAAAGCCTCCTCATAGCACGCTGTCCTTTCCCATTAACTATATAAGAGCTGAGCTCATGGCCCACAGGGGGAAGCCCATCAGCTATAATTAAGTGCATCCTTGGTTAATTAAGGCACTGTTAAGTCTTAGGAATAGAACTTCTTTAAGGATTGCTGCTGTTATCCTTGGAATTTAGAATTTTCATATTCAGAAAGATTTTATGCAACACAAGCAAACTTCCTCATGAGAGATGATCAAAAAGGTCATTAGTTTTCATTATATTTGATAAAGGACAACATATTTTAGTAGGCTTTTAGTAGGCCTCATGTTTATTGTTGGGGTAATTAATTTGGAGTAATTGTAACCACCACAGTGTAACTGACATGATAAGGGCTTTAAGGCAGCTTCTTAATAATCTGCACAGTAAAACCAGCCATTAGCCTGATTTCATACCTCTGAAGCACAAACCAAATCTTTGTTCAGCACTTCTAATAAGTCGGTGCTTATAATTAATGGCTGTTTCCTCTTGCTGGGGTGCAGTTGAAGAATCAGAGCTTAGTTGGTGCGATTCAGAGTGAAGGCAATCGTCTTCCTATCTGTATAACTAACTATGTAGCTACGCCTATGAAAAATTAAGATGAAATAACGACAGAAATGATGACGTGTGGATGAGATCGATGCAACTGAACAATCTGTTGTTTGTTGACTTAAATCGGGCAGGTATAGACTCCTTGCAACTGCTGCTAAGTGAAAATGCTATTGGCGGGACAAATACATCGCTTGTTTCAGGCTTATTTACTGAAGTGATACTAAGTGATCACCTGTTTGCACTGGTCCTGCTAGGTTGTTAAAGGCAACAGTATACAGTGCACTGCACACAACACAAAAAATACATAAAGTATTTCAGGGCCCACAACTCAAATCTGTCCTGGGGGCTCCCTTGCAGGTTAATCCGTCTCTGGTTCTTGTAATGTTATACATTTTTCAGTATACTACTATAGTACTGTTGGTTGCTACTTTATCACAGCCCTGTACTACAGATCTCGCCTGGTTTTAGTAAGCAAAAATTACTATAAAATGATCCCATCTAAAATTACAACTGCTGTCACAATTTCTAATAACTAATCTTTATATTTATCTTTATTTTAATGTTGATGTACAATAATTCAACATTTTTAACTATTTAAACTAACAGCAAATGTCATCGGATGTCAGTGAAACTGCAACTTTAGTATCTCACTGGCATATAAACTGTACAGAGAGACACCAAAAGGTTTTCTGAGGTGTTCCTCGCACATCATATCATATTTTTTTGGACTGTGGAACATTTCTGTCCATCAACAGCACACTCAAAAAGGCTTTTAGTCTGCACTCTGGCTGTTATGACTATACTGTATTTAATCACTTTTCCAGTGTGAACACACCACATACTCAAAGCCTGCTTGGAATTAATGTTAGCATGGAATTCGGGCACCATTAACTTGAAGCTCACTCATCCACAGAGAGTCTGTTTTTTGAGTATCACATTTCTCTAAATAATAGAATAAAGGATTTAACTTGATTCTTGTCAGTTGAAGCACCACTGTGCATTTTTTGCATGGACTGTTTCACAGCAGACAGTAGTCTCATTCTGGTGGGAGTTTAGTAGAAAGTAATGCCTCATAACTGAAACATGTTTGGATTCAGTATGAGATGACCTATAGAAGGGTCTTTAATAATATTCCCAGCTCTCAGTACAGATTGTGTATTCTCTCTCTGCAGTGGTGAATAGACGATGAAAAGTTGATGCGAGTCCACATGATATCCAAGGGGATTTAAATGAACTATTTCCAAGAATAACAGTAAAGATCAGCAAGCTGTTCTGTTTTGAGGCTGTGCAGTATCCACAATACTATCTTCTATCTTCTCTTCTTAGAAACAACTCCTTCTTTGCCAGCAGATACAACAAACACACATAAACAACGCCCAGTGGGTTTTTATCATCGCCTGCATCTCAGTTTAATGATGCAAACACTGTTGCCCTCCCATCACTTTGAGTCATGCTGTTTTCTCTGAGGGTGAAGAACAGTAAACGCACAGTGTGAAACTTACCTCTCTCTCTTGCCTCAGTCTCTTCTCTCCCTCCTCCCCTCCTCTTCTTTTCCCTTCTTCCACCCTTTTCGTCATTTCTCGGTCTTTCCTTACACTGTAGATACAGTATATTCTGTGACAAGTTAGATTAGGAGCCAACATAGATCGATATGAGTTACTATATTTGTGTTCATGTTGCAGTGTGTGAACAAGAAAGAGGGAGTATAACAAGGAAAATAGGGTACTTTTAGAATAAAATGATTGTGTACAGTTTAGGGTGAGTAGAAATTTGTCAGAGATGTTTAGAGATAACCCCCTAATCCTAATCCCTACATGTGTTGAATGAATTTACTACTAAGTAATTACTAAATAACTTAATATTTAACATTACAAAAGTAATGAATTATCCTAGACCTTTTAAATTCACTGTCTGCCAAAAAATATTATGATGTGGTTAATTGATCTATAAACTGTTTATTATGTGAACTTTCAGGAAATGAATAAACTATATCATGCTCTACATTAATATAATTTTAATTATCACAGTTTAAAATGACGATGAGGGCATCTTTCATACGGCCTCTGACGACGAAACACACCAGGCAAAATAAAACCTCTTGACTATTTCTCAGGCCCTCCCCACACAGCAAATTGGTCCAGAGCCATCAGTGATGACAGGCTGCTGCTACCTGCTCCTGATGTTATTGACACCTCTCTGCTGTGGGACTGTTGTTCTGCTCAAACTGCACAGTCGGCAGATAAAGTTTCTGTGAGTCAGCTAAACTCACTGCAGCACTGACAGACCAGTCAGTTGGCCAGCTGGATGGCTCAATGAAAGACTGTCTGATGCAGGGGTGCAATTTTTTTCAGCTTTACTTTCGACAGCTACCTAATAGAGCAGCCACATTGTGGCTCATATGAAATCTCAATTTGAATGATCCATTTGTAACCTGTCAAAATTGCTGTGATGGAATGTAAATTTGATGTTACAAGTATTTACCTGCATCTATGGAAACTTGCTCACTCAAATAGCTAACTGTATGTATGTAGGGAGAACTGTAGGCAGGTAGGGAGATGGCTGAACAGACAAAAATTAAAGTCAGATATAGAACTGCCAATGAAGGGCCCTATTTAAACAATCTAAAGTGCGTGGTCTAAAGTCCATGGCGCAAGTGCATTTAGGGCATGTCCATCTCCATTTTGCTCGTTAAACGGCGCATAAGCTAGGTGCAACGTCAGGAGCAAGGTGCAAAGGGGTTGTATTTAGTCCCTTAATTATTCATAGGTGTGTTTTGGGCGTAATAAATGAAACACATTCTCCCATTCCCATTAAAAACCAGGTTCGCTTACACATGGCACGGCTATAAAAAAAATCAGTTTTCCTGCCTCAAGATGGCATTGCGCCAACAATGCACCTGACCACACCTCATTTTAAGACCATCACGGCCATGGGCGCACAGATGGAAACAAGTATATACTGACACAACGTGGCGCTGAGTGTGAAAGTGACAAACGCATCAGTCAGAAACAAGTAATGTTTGCGCTGCGCTTTGTGGCATAAGATGGAACCTGATGTGTTTTAAAAGCCAGCAGTGATACAAATTTCAAAACTCAATGAGATGTTTTTGTATATTGTACACCTGCAAAAAGTTCTGTCCGTTCATAATGCTGTAAGATATAAACTGTATTATTAATTGTATGTATAAACACCCAAATTATATTTTGTAGAAATAATTTTATTCAGGCACAACTGGAAAAGTATCATAGTAAGTAGTAAGTTATTCATTATTTCTGCAGGCGATAGGAGGAGAATAAACCTGAAGAAGCTAAATGCAAAAACACAATGCCAAAAATGTTTTGATCTTATGCAGAAATTCAAATGTATCATGTGAGTTAGATAAGCACATTTACATCAGGCATCTAAACAAATGAGATAAAATATGAGCAGTATGTATGGAGTATTAAGGCCTGTGCTGTGAATGTGGCCTTCATAGTTTACAGTAGTTGCAAACTGTTGCTGCCTCTGACAGTTTGGCAGTTGTTAATCTGTCCCTGTCAAAAAGATAATAAAAGCAAACAGAGGTGTAGAAGAAGCAACTTTTTCCAGTAGGAATGGGTGAGGTTGTAGATAAAATACTTCTTATAATAGTGAGATAACATTGTAGTGTCCATCATCAATATATTGTAGTGACAAAACATTATCGTGATGATTTCAAATGCAATAAAAAAAACCCAATTGGTTATTTAATAAGGTGTGTTCTCCAGTCAGCTGATTTCCTGTCTGGTGCACATACTGTCCTTCAGAATCAAATGAACAGGTCACACCAGTTTTCTTGAATATCCTAATTTATTTCCCGAGGATGATTGAGAAGAGACGTTCAACCTGTTTTATTTTTTGATATGGTTGTGCTTGCTTCACACAGATCTGCACCGTGCTTTGTGTGTGTTCTCAGAGGTAGAAAGTGCATAATGTCTTAACACAGAATCCATTAAGTAAAGTGTTCATTTCAAGTTTGTTCTTTTTGTACCCTTAGCACCACTTCTAGAGTGTTATTTAGTTACATTTTTACATGGATTTTTATGCCTCAAATGTACACTCTAAAATTACAGTGTGAGGCTGAGGCCTATGTTTTCCTTTGACATAGCCCTGTTACTTAGACAACATGTGCCTGTTTTATTCCTATTGATTGCTCTGCTGTACAAAGCACAAAGAAAAATAAAGATAATTAATTAATTTGTTAATTCATTATCATCTTTGAATGTAACCTACCAGAAGACCCAATTTATTGATCAAACATAGCAATAGTTACCAACTTGTCTGTATCTTAAATTTATGTGAATTAGGGAATATACAGTAAGTTTAAGATGAGCTACTCCACTGGCCAAGGCTTAATTCAAATGTCAGACAAACAATTTTCCAAATATATACATATATATATATATATGTGTATATATATATATATGTATATATGTGTATATATATGTATATATATATGTATATATATATATATACGTATATATGTGTATATATATGTATATATATATATATATATATATATGTATATATGTGTATATATATGTATATATATGTATATATGTAACGTATATCTAACGTTATGACGTGGACACCATTAACAACCACACAAAGCGAACGTCCTCATGGGAAATCTGCTTCTCCGTATGCTGAATGTTTGACAACAATGAAGAAAGTTGCGGCGAGCATCAACCGAACGAATCATTTTTTATCCTGGTAAGTAGCCAGCTTTCAAAAATTAACTTAGCAGTTAAACATTGAACCTGTCACCATGTATACACAACTTTATAAGGTGTATTTTTTTGAATACTGTCGCAGTCATGCTGTCGTACGTTACGGGGTTTACCATTCAAACATGTAGACAGCAGCGACAGAGAAGCTACTTAGACATTGCTACACCTGAAAGAGAACTCTTGTCTCAGCATTTATTTTCTTCTTTTCATTCGACTAAAGTGTTATGTTAAACTATTGCGGTAAGTGTCTTTTTTCTCTGCCTCATTTTGCTGTCTTTAATGGCCGCGCTTGTCTGCCCTCTCCTCTGTGTGTTTGACCACCGCAGAGCAGTCAGGCAAAAG
>JBBPCS010072230.1:0-16406 GCA_037974645.1 Hollardia meadi
ACGAGATCATCCGCCACATAACAGGGACGGTAAATGATTGTTATTGTCATGTTATTGTTTACAAAGCGCTGCTCGTCACACATGTAAAACGTCACACTAGACTCCGACGCTGATGAGTTACTCGCCACGCCTGTTTTGAGTGAGGAACGGTGGCTTGCTAACTAAATCACACAGCGGGGCGGCGTCATGACGCAGTCGCTTTGTTCAGTGTAAATAAACAAAGATGGCACAAAGAAGGGTCTCTGTGTAAAAAGGACTATTGGTGAGCTCTCAGATTGTGTCTTTGAACAGTTCCCACGTAGCGATCTAATGCCGGTTTGTGAGCGCTGTGCAAACACCAATTTGCCTTTGATCTGTGGGATTTTATTGACAATCTCCAAAACTGAAAATCATTGCTGCAATCCTGTAGCATAATCTCGGCATTAGACACGTATACTGCAGACCTTACAGTCTTTCTTTCCCTCTTACCTTTCCACTTCTCTTTATTCTCTCCTCAGTTCTGGTTACAGTTTCTCTCTGTGGCTCTCTCCTTTCCTCTGGCACTGCCACTCACACTCAGTAGCTAATGTTATTTAGATCCTCTATTTAAGCTCCCTCTCTTACCATTAGTTTATTTTGATGTTTACATTCATGCAAATGTCCAACACATTTAAAATTTAATTTGCATCACTTTCACTGAGAAGCTCTTTTAGCTTTTTTTGCAGTTGTCGCTACACAAATAAACCTGGGTCCAAGCTCTGCAGCTAATGGCTGTTTTTAATCATGGGTACATTAATTTTGAACTGCAAAGATAAATGTCCAGTAATATTTTTGTTTACTATAAATTGTAATAATTGCTGAAGTTGAGCCATCATTAGTTATTAGTTTGATGTGCTGATCCTGCAAAGACAAATCAAAATGTCTGGTCTGATTAATATTTTTGTTTACTTCAACCAGATGGTTCTTGACTTAAGTCAATTAAATGTCATGTTGATTATGCACCTCAATGGAAAAACACTGAAGCAATATTGTTAACTCTGTAATATGATCAGTTATGAATTGTATATGTGCTGGAAACACACTGAGCTCAGTGGCATTACAGCGACTACAACTGCTTCAGACATGTTCATCATCTCAGCACACACTACCCTCAGGAGGAAAACAAAGCCCAGCACAAAGGTTATTAAAACTTGGCCTAAGGGTGCCAACACATGATCAGCGCTGGCTGTCCCATTGCTTTCCTATGGTGAGAGCAGTGGCGCCCAGCTGGGTGCAGCGCTGCCCTCGGCGTGGTGCACGGCTCAGAATGGCCGCCGAGCGCTCAAAGTTCAAATTTCAACTTTGACCCCGGATGCCGCCGACCTTTCCAAAGTGCAACCAATGAAATGTATGTGGTGCAGAAGCGACACACGCATGCAGAGGAGGCGGAGAGTGATGGAGGAAAAGCGTAATACATGGTGAAACGTCAGCTTCAGATGCGGCTGCCAAGTCTGTCAACAGGCAGGCATATTAGTATAGTTTGCTTGGCTGTATGTACCAAACAGACACAATGAAAAGGGCTCGTATGGCATCACAAGCATAGCTAGTTGGTTAGCAGAGGATGAAATGATGACATCTGTGCTGCGCTTTGCCTCTGCAACTGTCTTCTCTATACTGCACGGTGAGCGAAGAGAACATTTCTTATGGAGCTCTAGATTTAGATTTAGAGGAGGACACACAAAGAGTGCTGTTTTACATAAGAAGCTGTGCTGACAAGGTCGCTGTGAACAAACGTATCCGGGGTTTTTTATAACCAGAAACCCTGGATGGCGAGAGAAGTCCGCATACCCCTGAGATCAGGGGACAGGGCCTTGTACAGCACTGCCAGAGTTGACCTGAAGAGATGCATCAAAGATACTAAACAGGCCTACAAGTGGAGAATTGAGGATCATCTCATGGACAGCGACCCAAGGCAGGTGCGGCAGGGAATGCAGCACATCACCATGCCTCACTGGCAAAGAAGCTTTACTGTTTCTTTGCCTGTTTGGAGACTAAAAGACTTAAGTTGAAAACACCGTCTCCACTTGCCACCAACAATGACACCAACGCACTCGCTGTACAGGAACATGAAGTGAGACGGCTGCTTAGATCGGGGAATTCGAGGAAGGCTGCCAAACCCGATGGAGTACCTGGAAAAGTACTCAGAGTATGTGCTGACCAGCTCTCTGCAGTCACAAGCCATCAATCCCACCCTGCCTAATGTCAGCCACTATCATCGCTGTCCGCAGGAAGCCTGTTACTGACAATCTGAATGACCACAGGGCTGTCGCACTCACAGCTATAATCATGAAATGCTTCGAGAGACTGGTATTAAAGCTCATCAAAGCCAGCCTCCCTCCCACCTTTGACCCGCATCTGTTTGCATAGAGGACAAACAGGTTCATAGAAAATGCCATTGCCATAACTATCCACACGGCACTGAGTCACTTAGAACACAGAGGGAGTTATGTAAGGGTGCTCTTCATAGAGGTTACAGGTCAGTGTTCAACACAATCATCCCAGATATACCAATTAGCAAACTGTCCAAAAACAAAGGAACTCATCATAAATGTCAGGAAGGACAGGGCAGATCGTCCCGCTATTCATTAATGGAAACTGTAAATTCATGGTCTCACCCACATCTCTGGACAACCTCTCCTGGTCCACCAACCCCACGACTGCTGCTAAGAAGGCACAGCAGCATCTGCACTTCTTGAGAGTGTTTACAAAAAAAGAATCTTAATGTGAAGCTGTTGGTGGGCCTCCTACCGCTCCACAACAGAACTGCATCACAGTGTGGTATGCCGACTGCTCAGCGGCACACAAAAAGGCTCTTCAAAGGGTCAAAAACACAGCACAGAAAATCATTCGCTGCACTCTGCCCACAGATATCGCCAACATCTGTGAACTTTCCAGAGCAAAAGGCATGGTAAAGTACTGTTCACACCCCTGCCACTACCTGTTTGAGCACCGACCCTTTGGGAGGCACTACAGGTCATTAAAAAACTGGACCAGTAGACTCGTGAGGAGTTTCTTTCTCAAGGCCATTCACACTCTCAATCAACTCAAACATGTAAAATGAAAACAGTCCCTCTGTAACTTTTATAATTTGCAATAATGTTATTGTGCAGTTTTGCAATGTGCAATATGTACTGTGGCACTTTTATGTTTATGTATTTTTATCTAATTATTTCAGGTTCTGTGTTGAAGGTTTGTGTGTAGCTATCGTGTGTAATGTGTTGTTTTTAGCTTGAACCATCCAGGAGTAAAACTCCCAATCTCGTATTTTGCACAGTACACTGACAATGAAACTGTACTCAGCTGAAGTGGAATATGTATTTCCTGTATACATTGTGTTCTCAAATTAAATCTGTTAGCTCCGTTAGCCAAACAAAACCACAGGACTCTGCTGCTCACCGGCTGCTAACAGCTAACGGTTAACTATCTCTCATTCCAATTTCAACACGGATTTGCCGTTTAACCAGCACAACATATTTGTGAGCTCCTGCCAGCTAGCCCTTTGTGACTGAAGGACCACATGAACATTTTACAATCTTCATATTTCCTGTAGGCCGGGCGCTCAGTAGCCAGCCAGTGATAGCATAGCAACAGCGAAAGAAGACGTGCATTTCGTTAAGTCATTTGCTAAATGGAAGTCTGTCACAAACGCATCTTCTGTCGCCGCTGACGGGACGCGGTTCGAGCCCTGCAGCACGCTTTCACATTTTAGCAGCAAGCAGAGAAACCGCCATGCGTGTTTATCCAGTTGGCTCTTCTGATCAGCCTTTCTGCAGATCAATGATCAAACTATTTAGAACAAATATGGTGGTCGACCAACCCTGAGTAGATATATATTTTAATCTTTATATCTTAGTCCCTATTAACTTTGTTTTGAGTCTACTTTATTTTACATTTTCTATTTAATTTATGGTTACATTTTCTCCACATGGTTGATGTTTGTAAAGGCAACTAAACTCCTCCGTCTCTTGTGTTCAGTTCATTCCACAAGTTATTTATTGTTCTCATGTCCTGTTGTTCCTTTCCTACAGTACTCCAGGAAAAAAAACCAGCATATTCGCTTCACGCAGGTTTCACATGATCACCCAACACCATACTGCTCTTTTCATCTTTAATCTAT
Source organism: Hollardia meadi (assembly GCA_037974645.1). Classification (NCBI taxonomy): domain Eukaryota; kingdom Metazoa; phylum Chordata; class Actinopteri; order Tetraodontiformes; family Triacanthodidae; genus Hollardia; species Hollardia meadi. The sequence goes on from JBBPCS010072230.1 coordinate 4,136, forward strand.
TGTGGGAGGTGCGAGAGCAATACAATGAGGCTGTTGTGTAAAATTTATTTTTACTTGTGTATTTGTTGAACATGCTGGAAAATGTCAGAAGCCAATGCACTTTTATTCCGAGACAGTGACACCAAAACCTGATGTTTATTCTTGATGCTGAGAGTGTTTATGGGGGATTTTTCTTTAAATGTCAAACTTTGCTTTCCTATTTCAGTGAGGCATTGCTTCATGTTATTATTTTTGAAGCATGTATGTGTGTGTGTGTGTGTGTGCCTTCAGGCAGCCAAAATTTAAAAAAATGTTTTTAAGTTCACTTATGTACTGAAAAATCAAAAATCTGCTGTGAATTACATGTGATGGTTGTGAAAACTTGCCTTTATCCATCCTTCTGTCCGTCTTTTGTTCCCCCTTTTCCTTTCTCAATAGTAGTAGTGTCACAGCAGGGCACACAGACCTCAGGGAGTACACAGAGTGTGTGCTCATATCTGTGTTAGTACATATCATTTAGACTCCATTAACCTCCACCAGCTAGATGTCCTCTGGGAGACGAGTGTGTGCTGAAAACACAATAAGAACTCAAAGAAAAGGCAGACGAAGGTTGACAGATGTTCCACCATCATTTCAGTCATTGTTTTAATTATTGCTGGTTCTCCGTCTGTGTGTGTGTGTGTGTGTGTGTGTGTGTGTGTGTGTGTGTGTGTGTGTGTGTGTGTGTGGTAGGCCATCGAAGTCAGGACGTGGTGTATTATCTTATAAAAAAGCATGAAGTATGCGTCGAGAACTTGGTCTTGCTCTTTGACCTCAGCACAAATATGAATGTGGGATTATACAGATTTGTAAATACTTTAACAGGTATCTTTTTTTCAGCATAGCAAACAGAAATGGTCACATTTCAAGTTGCTAAATTTTTTTTTTTTTTTTTTAAAGATCATGCACTACGATATTTAGTGGCAAATTTGGTTCAAAAAGATTTGTCTGTCTCGAACGCAGTAAACTGTATACATATAATTAGGTTTAACTACAGTATATCTCAACACTACCACACACTCAATAAGAGTGCTTCTTATTGACTCCCTCACTTACTCTCAAGCACACCCGCACACACACTCCTCCGTATTTCTGCCCTGCTTGTCTCATTTCACACTCAGTAACACACTTGCACCGTTGTTCTTCAGCACTCTTCACGTGGTCCCTCTCATTCCTCACTTTAGACTTCTTCTTTCTCATCACGGCACGCACACACACACACACACACACACACAACTCACTTTTTCCCACATGGACAAACATGCACGAACACAGGACAGAAAGAGTGCCAGCCCCCGCCTTCTGATTCCTCTCTCCCCTTCCCTCAGTTCATAAATATTCAAGCCCAGGCGCTGCTCGTTGCTGTGCATAATTCAAGACTTTATTAAAACAAGTTAGCCTAGTTCTCTCTCTCTCTCTCTCTCTCTCTCTCTCTGTGTGTGGTTACTATGCTCCTAAAACTGTTCCTTGATGATGCCACACCGGAGGACATTTTGGCACACACACACACACACACACACACACACATTCAAAACTCTCTTAACCTTCACCTAAAATTGACATCAATTTACGGGAGAATTCTGGCTCGTCAACCTGGGCCTTACCCTCACCCTGTCCTTTGGGATGGGTGTCCCATTTGCATGCTCTTATTATTTCCAACCATGCTTACTTTTTGTTTGTTTTTGTTTTGTTGTGTGGAGTTTTCTTGGTCATCCCACCTTATCGCACCTTTGCTGCAGCTGAACCTCACAGCATTTGTTATATTATGATGTCAATAATATGCTCTGCTGCGTCATGAGATTGTACAGATGTTTAGTAAACAACCAAAATAGCAGGTGACATGTTGAGGAGAAGTACATGTAGCCAGTGGGGTTGTCACTATCTCGATTCTAATAGACGTGCATGGCCGTTGTCCGTCGTCCGTGGCAAATGCGCTAAAGCCTTCCCTGAAGTGTCTTTGGGTCTTATCCTGACACACAAGGTCTACGCTACTTTGTCTCAGGTTTAGGAAATGACTGGTGACGCTTGGTTTCAAACAGGACGCGAAGTCTGGTCTCAAAATTTCAAAGTTTTACAGAGAAACTCTGAACTTCAATGCCACACAGTCCAGACTGTGACTGGACAGGCAGACACGGCCGATGACTCAGCCCCTTACACCTCCATTAAGTCTCCTCCTGCTCTCTGTGATCACCTATACTATGTTTTATAACAGCTGAATCTAGTTGATCACATTTACATGTTGTTCTTTTTCTTTGGTCTGAAAGCAGTGCTAGTGGGAAATAACCAGCAGTCATCGCAAGCTGCCGGCTGCTTACCAAAACTTTTATTTTATGACCAAGACATCTTCTGACAAAGGCAACATAAATACAGGTTTGTGATGCGTCAACATCAGTAGAAGTAGTGTTCTTAGCTTTCCATCACTTGGTATTCCTGTGACTTATGGCACTGCGTTAATATTGTTCTAAAAGATCGTTCTAAAATATCCTGCACCCCTGCATGTAACAAAATGTGATTATTTATCCAGTTCAGCCCTTGTATGATATGAAAACAGTGGGACAATTCACAAATGATTGATTTGGGATGCACCCACTCACTGTATTCAGATAAGGTAGTGATGAGGGAGTAACTTTGCAACTTTAGGCGACAGAAAAGAGAACCGAATGGTCCAGGCTGGAGGATACTTGGAAACTTGGATGTTTTGAAAAAGTCTCGGCCTCCTCTAAACTTTTTTGACTCCAAGTTCAAGTTCGGCTTTCTACAGGCAAGAACAACTTTACAAAAACTTACTTTGTACCTTATTTTTCATCAGCTGGTTTTAGCAGAAAAACTCTAACAAAAAAAAAACAACCCACCGTACACTTCCTGCTCAGCACCAAACAGAAGACAGACAGTTAGCAGCAACATTTGGAATCTTTAGCAGCTAAAGAGGAAGATATTTCGAACAGGGGTTCTCCATGCGACCAGAAACATCCATGTCAGCCATATCAACTTAAAAGATGGTGTCAGGTCGATGTTTTGTTCACAACTTGTTTCCACTCTTCATTGCAAGTTTAATATGGCTGAAGTGTTTAGCTGACATGGATGGAAGGTTTAAATTCATTCCCGTAAGTTTTAAACCTTTTGCAAACTCTCCTTCAGGCCAGACGCGTCTTAACATTTGACAGCACAGTTTTCATTTGTTTGCACAGACTTTGTTGTGGGTTGTTGAAAACTTAGTATTATAAAAGATCCTGACTAAGCTTTAGATGCATATTAGTTATCCTCGACAATGAAAGAAATCCATTTTGTATTTGTAGGCACAATGAATCCAGCAAGAATGTCGTTATCTGTCTTCATTTTAACGTGCTTGGACACTTTCATGGTCTATTAAAAAATCATTGACATGTAAAGCAGCAAAAACGAAAAAGAAAAATTACAGCAGCTGCACAGCAGTGAGTTGGGATCGAGCATTTTGAGGAGAAAGAGGAGAAAGATAATAAAAAAGACGATAAAAGCAAATGAGAAATAAAGAGGGATTCATCAGCAGAACTGTCTGGACAAAAATGTTCTCACTAAACCCTGAATTCATGTCTGTAATTCACACAGCACAGCCAGATTTTCATTCTGCATCCCGGGGAACTCTCGACCTTGACCCACGTCCTGATCATGTTGTACTGAAGTGCTTTGCGGTGGCAGGAATTTTGAGGTGGCTTCACACATGGTTATGACAAATACATGATGGCCTGTCAGCTGAAAAGCCCAACCAGAATAATTTCAAACTTATTAGATGACAAAGTTCTTTGAAATCATGTGTCTCCAATCCAGTGTTTCTCAGTCCTGGTCCTGGAGACCCCCTGCCCTGCATCCTACAAAACATGTAGGAGGAGATGGGTTTAAAGAGTTTTACAGTTTTTCCTGCCAGGTCAAAGTGTACGACAATTTCTGCTCCATTGGACCTACATTTTGGTGAAAGTCGCAAAGTTCTAGCACGTATGGTTGATTTGTTATGAAGTTTAAAAGTTTAGACGTTTGCTGTAGAGCTACCATCAGGGCTATCTGCACACAATGCCAGCTGAGGAAACTTGGTATAGGACTGGACCTGTGTGCAAAGTTTGGAAATTTTTTACGCACAGGAAGGCAGATTTCCCCGAAGGAAGACGAAGAAGAAGAAGAAGAAGAAGAAGAAGAAGAAGAAGAAGAAGAAGAAGAAGAAGAAGAAGAAGAAGAAGAAGAAGAACATTGGGAAAATCAAGAGGGCCCTGGCCCTACAAAAAAGAAAGAAATGTACAAGCAGCATAAAACAAAAGAAGTCCGTTACAGTAACGAGGGTAAATGTACAGTAAGTATACACTATTAATTCACTTTGGATCAATCCTGTCTCACACTGGACCTCGTAAGGATATACAGTAAATACATAGAATACACACAGTCACACACATGCCCACAGGCAACCACACAATCATTACCCACCTGCCTGCTGTGTGCTGATCTGTGGCAGGTAGAGAGCGGTGGTGAGCTGGCAGCAGTGCAGTATGGCGCTGTGTTCTCTGTGGTAGCCCAGTTTAACCAGCAGGCCGCCATTCTGATGCCACTAAATCAGACCGGAGCCCACACACACCTGACTGAAGGTACACATAAAAGGTTAGCAGTGTTGCATGTGTGCATGGATGATCAGAAGACGACTTCCAAACACACACAGATGGACGATATGATTGTTATTGGTCTACTCTCTCCTTTTTAGCCATAGGAGTGGTGTAGCCCTGAGGCCTTGATCCAACTGAGCAGGGATCAGTTTGGTTTGTATTAGTTATTTAATGCTATAAAAAACGTGATTGGGCGGGCGGGTGTACGGGCGGGAACTTGATACCACGGGTCAGCTGCCCGGTCGCTACTGCGCAGACTCTGGCTTCGAACAACGTCACCAGCGCAAGATGGCAGCGCTCATACTGCATTACATCTACACTGCACCGTACCTGCTTAGGCCAAAGAACAAAGGCTGAACAATTAGCTTTTCAGGCAGTTTCAGCCACCATCACTGCACCATCTAGTTCCACTGGTCTTACTAATGGACGCTAATTAGCAACCCCTCTGGTAACTAACCCATGCAAGAAAGATGTGCGATCCCTGTCCTGTCTTACAAAAGACAAAGAACATCATCATTTCAGTATAAAGCTGTAAGAGTGCCCACTGTCAGTGTTTAAATTGTACAGAAATGACAACAACTTACACATTATACAGCCATTTTCACTATTATATCCTTTAAACAAAACTAACCTTGGACCTAAACTTTTATTCATTTTGCAACTTGTGTTTTCGCAAAGAGTATTACAGCCTCACAGAGGACTGTAGACTGTTGTCTTGTTTTCAGAACAGTAAGAGTCGCATACTGCTGCTGCCAACGTGACTGCTCCGTTGCCACATTTAGCAGATTTCAGATGTTCTGAGAAGTAAGTTTTGACAAACAACCATGGGGAGCATTGTTAATGTGTTGACTCCTGGAGCATTTGGTGACAAATTGGCACAGTCGATACTGATGCGAGTAAATGTTCACGACTACAAATCCACAGAGGTGTCATCGCAGTGCTTCCTATACACAGTAAATATTCCTTAGCAGGGAAACAGAGATAGTATTCTATGCAAATTAGCATATAATGTCATCTGGCACCTTCTCTCAAGTTTCTTAGCAGCCAAAAGCTAGTCTCTTGGAGGAGACTTGGCAGTACCTGGTCAGGGAGTTGTGCAGAGCAGAGATGCTGGTGGCTGTTTCAGATTACAAAGCCAAGAGAAAAAAGCTGTTTCTTTGTCCATGACAGCAACAGTTTCCTTGGGTGGGAAGTGATGAATCCATTCCATATGATTTGACAGCAATTTCTGTCAAGGCCAACAGAGCTGGCTCCATTTTAAAGGCCCCAATAATTACTGCACACAACATGCACACAGATGATGCCTCCGATGAAGCGCCGGCGGCACCAAGCCAGTATGTTGGCGAAACAGCTGGATGACACCACCTCATAATGTCTGACTAATGTGCTGGCAAGATGGATGAACAGACTTCGCTACCTCATCAGTTTCTGCTCCGATTTTCTTCTTTCTTAAAACTTAGGCGCCATTTAAGAGGCACGTCTAAAAATTAAATTAGAACAAAATGGGGCAATTTATACTTTGGATTAAGTAGCTTGTAACTTGTTTACTTTTGTCTCTTTTGTTTACTGTATGTGCAGAATTTCACGCACTTATTTACATAGAATAAGTGGAAGGAAAACATCAGGCATATGCCACATACACACTCGCAGAGACGTCACCCATCCATCATGTCTCACTTGTTTGCTTTCTCCCACCTCCCACACATCTGCCCTGTTCTGCTGTGTGACAGTTTTCCACAGTTTACTGATCACTGATGTTTGTCAGCCTCTTCTGTAACTGTAAGTTGTCTTTTATTGCTTTACGCTGGGCCTTTGAAAAGACTGCCCGCTAAGCTGAACAGAAGGGCTCACAGCTTCTGTAAGAAAACAAGCAGCACTGACACCATCAATACGAATGAGGGGACTGGCTGTTGATGCATGAGGATTTATTTTGTGTTTGTGTGCAGTTAAATGACACTGATGATTAGGATCAACAAAACTTCCCTCAAACTACATTTACAAATCTCACAAAAAAAAAAAAACTGCTTGAAACTCTTAATTAGATTTTTAAAGTTAATGAAAACCAAGCTGTGATACCAAGCGAAATATAATTTAATTACTACAGCTTGATTTCAAGCAGCAAAACTAACCCCAACATTCCTCGTGATGAGGAGGCGTCGAGGTGATTGGTAACTTTGCAACAGCGAGAATTGTTTTCATCATTTCTATTAGGTGTGATGACATTACGCTACATAAATATATAGATAAATAATTCCTCAGATCTGTGGATGTAAGAAGGTAGAACTTTTTCACAGAATTCCCAGCCGACATTTTGACGTGCCATAATAGGAAAAGAACAGGAGTAGCATTAACGCCGGCTCTGTTCCATTTATGCGTCGGGGTCCTGTCAGCTGTGACAGTGAGCCGGGATGAACAAGAAGCTCAGTGGAATTCAGTTAGCCTTCATTGTATTAGGTACACCTATGCTTTTCTCACTGTGAAATCTCAAAATGTGTTCTGTGTGAAAGGGCTGTTGCAGCCAGATTATCTGAGTCACTTAATGTGGAGTGCACCCAGACCGACTTCCTGGATTAAAGTATTACTCCACAGTCTTATGGACATGTACAACATGCATTCTATTTGTCATAATTCATGGGGTTGTGTTTGTTTTCTCAAATAAGTAGGATTGCAACAAATTACTATTTGTTTTATTATCAGTTAATCTGTTGGTTACTTCTTTTTTTTTTTAATAGCTGATTAATTGTTTGGACTATAAAACACATAAAGTCAGAAAATAGTTTGTTTCTTTCTGACCAACAGTCCCCAAGCCAAAGATATTTAATATGAAATGATAAAGGCAAGCAAATCAATGGGGATGTAACAGTCTTTTTACATTTTGGCCTCAAAAATAAGATTATGCGTTGAAAACAAAATCTGAAAAAAGGAATCAGTGGCATTGAAAGATTTGTACAGGAAAAGTCACTCTGTCATCTCCACGGTGACAGAAAGTTGAAACCGACAGTTTTAAAAAGTGTCATTGAAAAGAGACATAAATAAATAAAAAAGTTTTGTTTAAACGTCAAAAATTCATTCAAAATGAAATGAAATAATTCGTTTTTTAATGTCTGTGTTTTATTTTTCAGTGGAACTTTTTTTTTTTTTTTTTAAATATTTGTTTCAGTGCCAATTAAACTTTTTCAAATTTAAATGGTTCAATGCCAATGTTTCCATTTTCTGTTCAGGTTTTGTTTTCAATGCCAAATATTACTGTTAAAATTCTACCATTTTGTATTTTTCCTTGATAAATTACTTGGCTTTGAGTGATTTGGGCCAAAAACTTATGTTTTATGCTTTCTTTCTTTGTTTTTGCTTTGTTAGACGTTGCTGCTTCCTTTTTTTAATTGTGAGAAAAAGTGACAATATTTACATAAGACAAGCGCTATTTACACAAATCATAAAAACAGCCCGTCTCCAAAAACAGTTATTGTATGTGTGGCTCTTCGTCCAGTTGGCGCAAGTAACACTAATAGTCTTGGGTTGCAATATGTTTGGTGCAGAATCCAGTGTTTTTACATTTGTGCCATTGGCTCCTTCAGTTCGGGAATCATTTTATATGTTGGCATATAAAATATAACCCAGCTGAAAAACACAACAGAGAGGCGCTTTTGTCAGGTTTCTATTGAATATAGGATTGCAAGGAACTTCTTCGTCCTGTGTAGGGGACCTATCTTATGTGGAAGGTCGGTATGTCATACCCCAGGGTCAACACACACACACACACACACTCTCTCTCTCTCTCTGTTGTGCTCTTTGAAAGGTCAAGGCTTCATGCCCAATAAAACATATTCCTATTTCTTTCCCTTCCTTCATTTATTTTCCTCCCCCGTCCTCTGCTTCTGCTCCCCATCCGTCTCTCCTTGGATCCACTCCCCACCCCCAGCCCGACTGAACTATTTCCCACCCCGCCCTTTTTTCTGCGACTGTGAAGATAGCGCAGGAAGTTAATTTTCATGTAAGTGGACCCTTTGCCGCTTCGGCTGTTGCTTTCCAGGCCTGGAGCACATCCTGGCCAGCCTTATTTATCCTCGCAGCAGGTAGCTTCATGGCTAGGATGTCAATTAATGACACACTTCACTGGTGCAAGGAGAGAAAGTGTGCAGAGGTTTCCATCTAATAGCCGACATCTTGTTGTCACGTTGGGGCTCTCGGAGGAGTCATCGCTTTAACCGTGGAGGGCACAGTGATGACAAACCGAGTCATTTAGAAGTTAATTTAATTCCCCAAAAATGCATGACTCCGAGGTATTCCGCATGTAATCTACAATGTAATTAATCCTTACATGCTTTGAGTGATAGTGCATGTGTGGGAGCAAGTTCATCATACTTTTGGTTTTGCATTAATGTTTTACGTGTTAACAGAGTAGAGTTTGGCAATGTTGCCTCGTTATTTTTCACAGAGACGGGGCTAAATTGGAAGGTGTTAAAAGAGTGAACCATCACCTTATCTGTGCAAAATTAATCTAGATGTACATAAAGAAGTGACTTTTTTTATAAATAAATATGAATTTGTGTCCATCTATAGAGCTGTAAAGTGTGACGAATTATTTTTGGGGGGTCCAGGGCTTCATTTGTTAAAGTCTCATTGCTTGTTGGAGCCCCTTTCTTATATATATACTTTATCTAGAGCGCGATGACACTGGACCTTTGAGGCCAATACAGCTATTGATATTTGAGTGAAGAAGCAAAATAACATATTACAAAATATTCCCCAAGATAAACTAATAGAGAGTTGAATGTGAAACAGGAACTACTAACAACTACCAACATTAGTAGCTCTACTAATAACAAAAAAATCGATCCATGGAAAATAATAATAATAGTCTCATTTATAGAGCACTTTCCAAGCAATAAGCACAACATGCTAAACATATATACATACTGGTAAACACATGTATACACATATACTTACATACACATGTATTCACATATCGCCCTTAGTTTGGATTTTTTTTATATATATATATAGTTTTGCAGTTTTAAGAGCCTTTCTTCATGTTGTGTGGCTCGCCTCAAAAGTCTAAAAAATGAGTAATTAAAAAAAAAGAATGAACATCATGTGTTTCTCAAACATAGACTTTACCTGGACGGCCGCCCAGGTGCATAAACAGCCCTCAAAGTTTATTTGCCGACCAATTTTAGCATTGGTTTTAATACTTATTTCTTTATTCATCCAGGATAACGACCCGTCCCCTCGCTCGACCCCTCCTCTCTACTGACATGCTCTACAAAGATACAGAGAGAGACGTGCTCTGGGAAAATGTTCCTCCTGTAGAGGCACTGATTGTGGTGCGACCTCTCCGGTTTGATGGAAGCCCACTCATGCAGTTGTCTTAAGCTTGCAAGTGCAACTTGCGGGGTTGATCATTTCGATTCGAGGCGACGTCATTAACAGCGAGCCTCCTCCATGCGTCGTTCACCTGCTGCTGTGGAAACTGAATTGTGGGTGAAAAGTTCCTGCCACAATTATACAGTCAGTCAGTGGGAAACGGTGTTGTTGTTTATCTTAAATTCCTGTCTTTATAATAAGAAAGGACTTAACAGCAGGTCAGAACAGTGCAGTTTTTAGACAGCAGGGACTACAATTATTTCAGACCAAATGTTTGAAAACCATAACTGACACTTTATGAACTTGCTTTCAACTTTTCCAATCTGTTTTTATGTTTATGTGAAGTCAATCAAACCTCATACGATGAAATAAGTACTGAGATTTTTCTTTTGTTTTTGTAGTTTTATTCTCAAAAACTAATCAGAACTGTCAACAGTTAAAAACATGAAGGCTTTATTTTCTAATAGCACGTGCTGTGATGGATTCTTATTTCTCTTAGATTCTGAAAATTCTTTCGGAAATAAATGATGACTGACAGATTGCATTGAGTTACATAAACTAACAGAACAGAGGCTCAGACACGATGTCACGACTTCCTCAAAACAAACTTGTCTTGAACAGAAAACCATGCATAAGTAGTTATTTATAAAAGCTTACGTTGCCATGGCAATGATAAGCAAAGTGTAGACTTGATGCAAGTGATTCTCCTGCTGGTTTTGTAAGGCATACTGTCCATTAGCAGGAATTAATGGTCAAGGTGGAGGCCAGAACCATTCGATGCTGCATGTTTGGTTTTGTCTGTCAACCCAATATTTAATCCATCAAATAATGTGTTGCATGGCTTCAATCTTTTCTACCATCACCGTGATCTTTTCTTTCAAATGTTTGATTTTCTCTTTTGGTCCATGGATAACCCCGAATAAACCCTCATTTATGTTATGTTTATGAAATCTCAAGGCAGGTGCTGTCAATTTAAGTTTTTCTTTTTATGAATCTTTTCAATTTAAATTGAAGTTCAAGTATAAATGTGAGACCATTTTTATAAATGAGGCCCCAGGTTTTTATACTGGCTAATTATAAGAGTCGACCAACTTATCAGTCTGGCTCTGATTAAGTGATAAGTGTACAAGCCTGCATATACCTGAGAAGTTTAGGAGAGAAGATCTGCTATTTATTCGCTTAGACAACTTAGACTAGATTATAAAATGTAAGGACTTGTGTTGAATGTGTTGTGTTTAAATAAAGGTACACTCATCGAAACTCTGAATAATGAATCCATATTCCATTTAAGTATTTATCTTAAAAGAGCATTTTTTGGTTTGCTGTATTGCAGCAATGAAGGGTTTGATGATTTGATGTCAAGTTAGCTCGTCCAATACAGCATTCATGTGCCTTAAACAGCGGGTCACAATGGGATAGAGCTGTGTCGAATTGCTCTCCACTCCCAGGAATTTCAATAAATCACAAGCCAGAGAACCTAGCTGGACTGAAAGGGCTTCATGAAAGGCCAAACTGTTGCTGGCGGGGGAAAAAAATGTAAAGCTTTGTTCAAACCTCAGCAAAGCAGAGAAAGCAGGTGTGTCTGGTTAGGCTACAATGTGTGCATATTTTGTATATCTGTCATGTAGATCAAGGTTCTCACAGAGATAAAAAATTATGATGAAACTCCTCCAACCTTTCCAGTATGTTAGAGTCCGTATATTCATCTTTAAATAATAGAATCAGTCAGTGTAATAAGTACACATAGTTGCCCAATGTTCCTAAAAACCCTAAATGCCCAGAAAAATACAGACAACATGACCTCAGTGTCCTCAGTGGCCCTGGTCGGAAGGCATATTTTTCTATTATGAAAGCTAACCATTTCGCCAAGTTAGGCTCAACTCTACTGAGTATTCCTTGAACTGTTGAGGTTAAATACAAAACAACTAATTTCCACCCGACTGAAGTATCTTGACACTGACTCGCTACCAGCTGACCCTGACCTTTGACCTCCCAGTGGAGGGCTCTAACAGAAAATGCTGCTGTCAGTACATGCAGAAATTAAATATCAGCATCATGCATATATGCCTGGCTCTCAGCAAGTCAGCCAAGTCTGAATCCTGAGTGTTCTGCACGGCAACAGGCTGGCACACACTGTGCAGAGCTCAGGCTATGAAAATTAACACCCAGCAAATGGATTTTTAATTAGCTGTAAAAGTGTGTGTGTGTGTGTGTGTGTGTGTGTGTGTGTGTGTGTGTGTGTGTGTGTGTGTGTGTGTGTGTGTGTG